>QFFB01022909.1:0-36141 GCA_003316465.1 Ramaria cf. rubripermanens
TACGGATAACAGAGGAAACAGGGTCGGACAGAACTAACTAAGGGAATCAAAGGAGTTCGGGGACAGAGTACAGGGAACGGGCTCGGGCTCAGGCTTGGACTACTTCGGGACAGGCTCGGATAAGGTCAGGCTCGGGGTATGGGCTCAGAGTATGGGCTCGGAATGGGGTTAGTTGCTGAATATGGTTGCCAGAGATCCACGAGGAACTGGATCATAACAGCCACACTCTGAACTATGGTGCAAACCATTGATGCCCGCTACTAGGAGCAATGTTCTGAAATCACTTAGGAAGCTGCAACTACCAAATCCAACAACTGACCCAATAAAGGGAAAGCCCCAGCAAACTCTACTCTGAATACTGACAAGAGGTCTCCAAACACTCCAAAGGCAGGAAACTCCAGCAACCACTCTAAAGCCTCCCCTTAGTCTGTGGTATTTGCCCATAGTTTGAGACATGTGTCATTTGCATACCCATGTTCAGCCCCAACTTGAAAGGTTGGGATGAAAGTGCACAAGTGTAGTAAGGGCAGTGAAAGTGAAAGTGCGGAAGTGTGAGAAAAGTGAGAAAAGTGAGACAACCAAAATGATTGGGGGAAAAAGTGCAAAAGTGAACAAAAGTTCATTATGTAAGGCACTTTAATTTACAATCCCGTGAGGGGGTAGGACACGGTCCAGTTAAATAGTCGAGGACGTGGACCACACTGGCGTAGACTTCCACGGACACGAAAAGCGGCTCGCTGTTTTCGGAATAAATGCTGACTAGGGCCGCCAAAGTGTCAAGTTCCTGGCGCACGTCGACGAGTTGCCCGGAAGATGAGGACGCTCCTTCGCCCGCAGGAATCAGAGACACGTCCATAGCGGTTGCAAGCTAGTCCAGGAGGTTGCAACGAGCCATAGTAATAGCGACCAAGCAACTAAAATCAAACATATTCCCACAGAAAATAAAAAGAAATAATATTTAGCTGCTGCGGCTTGGGGCCCTACAAGGATGGAAATCCCTGTACTAAAGGAATGAGAAAAGTGCTAGAAAAGAAAAAAAGAGAGGACGCCGTCGGACGTCGTGTGTCACGATGGAGAGGTGGTGGAGACGGCGGAGACGGATATGCCAGAGGGATATTCGAAAGGATTTGTTGGCTTTTTATAGACTAGAACAACCATGTGGGTACACAAGTTGTACCCTATGTATCCGGGCCTGTTGGTTCATGTAAAAATACCTCATGCCCGCACTACGACCGACTTAGCCCCTGAAGGTCGCCAGGACTTGCGGAAATGACTTGAACGCTGGAGACGAGGGATAGAAATCAAATTCGTAAGAACGTTCTTGACGGTGGTTCAGGCAGACTGCGCCCTCATACTCTAGTATTAACCATGCTGATTTAGGTGGTCCCTCCTTCGAATGCGCAAAGCTGTTGTCGCTCCATCTTCTGGACTTGATTCCTTCAAATAGACTGAGACTATGAAATCAGCTTCAGATCAAAGGTTAAACGGTTATGGCGCATGTGGTCTCACGAAGGGATCCATTTCTGAACTCGAAGGGTGCGCAACTGAGAAAAAGCAAAAGAAAAATCCAAACGTTCTTTATATAATTAATCTTACGTAATCTCCCAGAAGAAGATTTGCTTCTTGGATCTTATGCTAGTATTTATACTTAATGGAGGAAGCAAGTTGGCAGACTACTGATCCGAAGACTGAGATGAAAGGCACCGTCTTGTTGTAGAGGCCAATCAGAGTCCAGACACAGAACAGCCGCTACACTGTGGAGGCGCATCATGTCCACTCATATTACTTTCGTTGTATATAAACCGACTATATATATGTGCACAGATTGTATGTCAGAATCAGATACGGGTGGCGCGTCCATCGACACCTACAATTACGTAACGTAGGCCAACTTGTTCACCTTTCACTCTAAGATGAGCAAAACTTACATCATGAATGGCTTGACGGAGAAGGCAAGTATCCCGTCCATGAAATTTCAAGACGCTGATCAACTCGTTCCTGGCTTGTAGATGACGTCGCCTGACCAGGACTTTCGGTAAGACTATTGGTCTTCTTCAAACTGCACACTCCCAGATATTGATTTCCCCACTCTAGTTTTATGGCTTTGAATGATCTCATGACCTTAGTCAGATCAGAACCAACAAGTCTCACGGGAGACGAAAATATAGAACGAAAAGTCCTTCAGCATGTTCTCAAACTTGTTCAGGACAAAATCTCCGAAGTCAAGAATCAAGCTGTCAAGTGGTACGCGACTACTTTTACTCGAATCCTCACCCTTGAAGCTACAGCGAGCACAGCCTAGGGCAGTTGATCAAAATAGTCCGAGAAACACAGATGGATTATGTCGTTGATTCTCTGATTGATTTCTCGGGGAGTCAAGACGAAGAACTGAGAGATATTGCCGGTCTGGGTTCGTCTGAATGTCTTGTAAGGCAACATGGAGAGGTTTTTACGTCAAGCAAATCCACAGCGTTGAAAACCGTCACTTCGGAACTGCCCCAGGGTGGCAACCTTGCAGCTAAAGCATGCGCCAAGCTGACTCCAAAGCTTCTTCATCAACTTCAGACTGTGCGTCAAGCCTTATCATACTAATCGCATAGTCTAAGATATGATATTAAGCCATCCACACCCCCCGAGACTTTGTTGGAGACACTCTCCACCTTATCCATTCTCGTCACCCGTTTTTCTGCCCATCTTTCTGCGTTAAATTTCCAGGTGCACCCTGTTCAGGTAATAACGCCGCTGCTTGAGCATCCACGCCCAGCCGTACGTAAACGGACCATTGTCACCTTGGGTCAGTATCCATGTTCTGGCTTTCGCCCACAGCTCACCTCACGTATCTACAGCCCAATTACTCCCAAGTACTCCCCTCCCCATCACCGTCAATCTTCTCAAAAATGTCGTAATGTCGTCCCTCAGTGCCTCGACCCAGGTAGCTACACAGCGAACCACGGTTCAACTTATAGCAGCCATCGCCCGATTTTCGCCACAGGTCGTCAACCCTGCCCTAAGCGACCTTGTCCCTGGAATCTTAAAAGGCGCTTCTCAAGACGATGACGAACTACGAGAGAGCAGCCTTCAGGTGTGTTTCTATGCATAGGCGATATTTTCTATATGTTGAAGACAGTGCAGGCATTGGAAGCTCTCGTCTTGAGGTGTCCCGCAGAAATTACTCCCTTTTTAAGCCAGATCATATCTGTCGGTGTGACTTTAATAAAGCATGATCCTGTATGTCCTCAGAGTAACATTAAAATGGCCACTCACCTTTTGCGCCTAGAACTACGCAGGTGATGATGAGGATGAGGATACCGAGATGGGGGATGGCGATGATGAAGATGATGCTGAGCTCGACGATGAGTGAGTGTATCCTAGGCACTTTACGTCGCTAATATTATGTTGTTCAGATACTCTGACGATGAAGATACATCCTATAAAATCCGGCGTTCAGCCACCAAAGTGCTCGCATCCGTAATTGGTACTCGTCCAGAGCTTCTCGGGACACTATACAAGTCCGTGTCGCCTGTCTTGATATCTCGGTTTGGAGATCGCGAAGAAAGTGTCCGACTAGAAATCTGGGCAACTTATGTTCTCCTCCTGACTCAGACTGGGGTATATGGCGATCAGGTAAAGGACATAGACAGTTCACCAGTTGGAGGCAAGCGGAAGCGCGAAGAAGAGGGCGAAATGGATGTCGAGGAAACTCCCTACACGCTCTTACGCTCTCAAGTTCCCTCGCTTGCCAAGGCCTTACTGAAGCAACTACAATCCTCCAAAACGCCCCCCGCAACCCTTCAAGCTGCGTTCAATCTCCTTCATGTATTGTTGACCGTTCTTCCCGGCTGCCTCGCGAATCAGGTGACACCTGTGATAATGACGATGCAACCTGTTTTATCTCAATCCCCAACAACTGCCACTTCTGCTCTCCATGTTACAGTTCTCTCTTTCTTGGCCCTCTTCTTTGCCACGCATTCCGCGACTACTTTCAGTGCATCATTGCCCATGGTGACGCCGCCATTACTCAGATCGGTGCGCGAGAAACACCCTCGCGTTGCCGCTGAGGCATTCCGTGTCTTTTCTGCACTCCTAGCAGCTCTCAAGCCAGTGAAGGTTTCTGATTGGACAGACAGTATCTACACTGAGGCGGTACATCGGCTGAAGGCGAATGACACTGATGCCGAAGTCCGACAGCATGCTGGTGAGATCATTGCTGATTTATGGGTCTCTGCTCCGGATCTTGTGAAGAAAAAAGACGGCCAGGAATGGCAAGCGTTGTTGAGGCCAGGTGGGCGGACGGAATGTCCTGTGAAGGTTGTAAAGCGAGTTGCAACTGAGGCGGATGTGGATGATCAATGGATTAATGCGTGTATTGATTGGGTGTCTAATATCCTCAGGAAGAGCGGGAGAGCAGGCAAACTCGACGCCTTTGTCACTCTGAACACCTTGATCAGCAAGTGCGTACTTAGAGCCTGAAAACAACCGTTTAGTGGTTAATATTATGGACAGGTACCAAGCTGGTATACCAGCGGATCTCGCACCACATCTCATTCCCCAGCTTGGGGTGTACTTGACGACTGCGGATATCGCTCTATTGTCCCAGGCACTCACGACCCTCACTATCCTCCTTCAGTATTCGCCTGAATCATCTTTCCCAGAAGTGGAAAGTGCACCTCTTCAGAACATTTATCCACTCGCTCACTCCCCACTTGTCTCGGGTGCTTGCTTAGATGCTCTTCTAGGCTTTTTCGGCGCGCTTGTCGAAGCCGACAGTCAGATTGCCTCACATGTAGTGCCCGGCCTGGTAGCCTCCTTGAATAAAGCAAATAAAGCAGAAGCAGTTCCTGGAAATGTTGCCAAAGTCGTCAGCCGTGTCGTCAGCAGGCAGAAAGCTGTTGCTGCGGGTATGATTGCGGAATTTTCAAAATCCATAAAGGTGCGTGCATCAGGACTCTCCGTGTATAGCCCGCCTTAACATCTTTAATAGCCCGGATCCAAGGCGAAGGAGTCCCAAGTCGTTCTCAGCCTTCTTATACTTGGGGAATTAGGACGCTTCATGTGGGTCTTTCTGACTTGAACCGCCACCTAGTCTGCTGAATAGACTGCAGCGACATGACTCTCCAATCTGATGTCTTTTCCATCTCCATCTCCATGTTCACAGCAGATTCGGAAGAGACGCGAACCGCTGCGGCATTCGCTGCCGGTAGGTCTCTTGGCTGGCACTCGCAGCTTTCCTGCTTTGTGCTCACGCTTGCTCCAGGTAATATGGCTATTGGTAACACGCAACACTTCTTGCCGGCGATCATCAATCTTGTCCAGTCTAACAATGAAAAGAGACTGCTCGCATTGCACGCTTTGAAAGAGGTAGCAATACTATAAAACTATGTAACCGTCCCCCAACCGCTAAGCTCATCGCCTAGGTCGTCAGCAATTGCTCGATCGGACAACTTGAGAATGTAGCGGACGCCTTGTGGGTGCCATTATTTGAGCGTTCTGAAAATTCAGAAGAGGCCACGCGGAACGTAGCAGCCGCTTGTCTTGGTAAATTGACTACCACCAACCCTTCTAAATATTTGCCTCAACTTCAAGTTGGTTTGCCCATTCATTAAGATTACTGTAGCGTGCTAAACTGAATATAGGCACGGTTGCGAGACCCCACTCCCTCGGTTCGAGCGACCGTCGTCTCCGCAATCCGATATACTTTTGCAGATACAGCGCGATCTTATGACGAGCTATTGGCACCTCTAATTGTCGATTTCCTGTCGCTTGTGATCGACGAAGATCTGGTGAGCCCATTATTGTGCCGACCGTATTCGGCTGATCAAGCCGCCAGACCGTTTGCCGTTTATCGTTGTCCGCCTTGAACGCAGCAGCTCGCAACAAGCCACATCTCATTCGTGATCATCTTGCAGCACTGCTACCTCACCTCTTCGCAGAGACCGTCATCAACCAATCCCTGATCCGGTTGGTGCAGATGGGACCATGGCAGCATAAGGTGGATGATGGCTTGGAGGCACGGAAGACTGCCTACGAGACTATGTATACTCTTGTAAGTCTGCATGATCTGGTAGTGATTCGCAGTTCTCAGTGATATGCCGTTTAGCTCGACACCTGTCTCAACAAACTTGACTTGCATGAATTCTTTGGCCGAGTGCTGGCAGGACTCACTGACGAAGCAGACGAGATCAAAGTCTTATGCCACATGATGCTTTTCAGACTTTCTCAAGTAGCCCCGACTGCACTAGCGCAACGGCTTGATGAAGTCACCCCTGATCTCGAGAGAACAATGAAAGGCGCAGCAGTCACCAAAGATACTGTCAAACAGGACCTGGAACGCACTGCAGAACTCCAACGTAGTGCACTTAGGGCTATTGCGGCTCTTAGCAAAATAAACTCCCCTGGAGTCGCACCAAGGTTTGATGCATATGTTGAGAGCGTCCGGAAATCTTCGTGGGGCCATGAGTTTAACGACTTGGTTGGAAAAGCATGACGTTGTACATATCGCGCAGACTTGAATATTCAGATTAAACCGTTCAAAGTCCTGCTCCCGGATCATTGTCTATTAGTAAAGGGCCATTTCAAAGGATATCTAGGGATGGTGTACATCAAGAATTATGTGCAATAAAATCATTCAGAATCCCAGGAGCCTTTTCCGAATCTCGGCACCTACTCGACGCCGCTCCGCAATGGCACCACCCTCGCCTGAAAGAATCGAGTTATTCTCTATTGCCCTTCGACTCAAGTAGGGCATGACCTATTGTAACCATAAGGATCAAATCGCAGTGAAAGCACATAATCTTACGGCTAGTAGTGGTCCATACGGAACATACCTATACATGTGATAAATCACAAAGTTGAAGGCAGTTATAACGACCTGGACTCACTTGATCACGAAAGGAGAAGGCGATGATATCCTGTCAACCAAGTCGTTGGTTAAAGCGTCTGACATACCTATGGAGTCATGAGCGAACTCTGGGTCAAAACTGACAGGCATTTCCACGAACCAAACAGCTGCCCAATAGCACATCTCTCTGCAGCTTGTTCATCAACGACAACCAACCCATTCCTCTCTGTCGCTATTCCTTCAAGCACAAGACCGTTTAATATCCTGGCGCAGCTTTCTGAGTTATGCGTGCCAAACAAAAGACCCATATGTGGTATCTTGTTTATAATATCGCCTCTCAGAGCGGACAGTAGCAGTCCAACGCATTGGTTGTAGCATATATCTGTATCCTTCTTCTCCATCCAAACGGGACACGTCTCAGGAGATTGACTGGCGTTTACTTCGAAGGGGTGATATGCGCCCCGGACGAGCTTGACACCCAGGGAGTAACCACCAGCCTCGGCATCCTTGAGGCTTTGCAAAATATGGCTCGGCGTTCTGAAGGCTGTCAATGTTGATAGTGCTGCTGACGTGGCAGAACAACGCACCGTCTCAAGTACGCCTGGAAGGTTGCATAAACCAAGGGCTGGACTTCGCGCTGCGATATAACATCGGAACGCCGCGGTAGCGAGTTGAAACGGCGCATAAGAGATAGAGTAAAGGCATCTATGGCAGGCTATGCTCGACAGACCACAAAGGCCATGAGAGTAGATCAAGACGTATGCGGTCTACCAACAGACCTGATACCATGAGTACTCCGCGTCTACGATGATCTTGACGCCACGTCGCTCAGCTCTTTCTGCTATACGGTTTAAGTCGTGGTATAACTCCTTCAGAGTTGTTATGTCCCCCTTCGACAGTTCGGCTGGGGAAAGTGCTCCAGACTCAAGGAAAGCGAGGTCAGATGGCTGAGGACAACCGGGGAAAGGAACAGGTGGTGATATCTCGGGTCGCGTTTGACATAAATGTTTGGAAAGACTAACGAGACTGTGTGCATCGGGGAGAAGCGCGGTCTGGAACGCTGAGGTGTTAGTCACAAAATTGACGGGATGATAAATGGCAGCCAACAAGTTTCACGGCAACCCAGGTTTTTCTGCCAGTCCCTGAACGAGGTATGGTACCACATTGGTCCTCGAAGTCCGCGGCGATATCTATGCCTTTCAGAGTCTCCTCGATGTGCTTTTTGTAAACCGCCAACACGGGAGAGTCGTGAGATACCTCCTTCTCAGCCTTTCTTTCTGCTTCACTATGATCTACCTCCACACTATATGCCAGTAGGACGCCTTTATTATCTTCTCTCAGTTGCATCAAAAGCGGAATGGTATCTTCAGCGCTATCGCCGCCAACAAATTGGGCGAAGAAAGTAGAGCGTACGACGGCTTCCGTGATCTGCTTAACGCCGGGAATCACTGTCAGAGTGGCAAGAACGGTGGGGAAGTAGTCAACTAAAACTGGAACTGAGCAGAGAGAATAAACCATGTATGAGCGAAGCAAGGTTGACAATGAAGTTCGTGATCTGGATCTCGTAGCGTTGTCGATGTCAGAATCTGCATGTATAGTATGCTTGTTGGTGTATAATGTCCCGCCTACAATGCTACAGCTAAGGAATGCGATCCCTATTGGCGAAACCCGGGTCTGAAGCGCTGGACGACTTGATGGAACGGGTGAATGTATAAGTCTGGCAGTAGTGTAGGTCCAGGATCGAGAGAAGGTGCGGAAGGCTGGGCGCATGGGGAGTAAGGGATGAAAACCAGAGCCAGGAGCAGACGATTCTTAGGAGCTTGTGACGGATGAATCGATAATGACTAGATCCGAGGGCGATATGGTCTGGTGACCGAGATGCATTTCCATAATCATTGCCCACAAGATAGACGAGATAGAATTGACATGACCGATCCCCATGATAAATAACGATTGTGACCTTCAAAGCGCTGATTTAGTTCTCAGAGTGTTCCACGTGACTATCCAGTCACGTGAATAGATTCCTGTATTTGGTCATGTGACCCCAGCGCGCAGCAAGACACTATTTCGAAAGTACTTGATGTTTACGCCATTGGTTCATGTAGTTGGGGGCACCGAGAAATACGTTATAATTTCGAACTTAACACAGGAGTGTACATACATGAAAACAGGGGCCTGGATATAAGGGTGTCCAAACTTGAACAACGCTTCGTAACCTCTTGCCCACTGGGACTTTGGAAAAACCCGTTGTGCCCCGGCCCACCAACACCGCCAGCGGTACTGAAGACAGGTCCTGAGGTCGTTTAGTCCCACGAAGACGCCAGAGTAGGGTCACTGCCGGTCCACGTGATAAGACCAAGAGAATACGAAGCCGTCCTGCAGAGGTATCAATAACCCTGTATTGATGTGATGTCGTGTAATTCGCTCACAGGCAGATGCCGACCATGTCAACCAAATCCGGGAGCCGTTGTACAGCGCCTGCGGGCTTTCATTCACTGATAAAGATACCATCTCCCAAGAAAGGGTCGTCTGAGAGATGCGGCTTCGTGCACCAAGCATCATTGGTCATCGGCGCAATGTACAAGCTCTGCAAACGGCTCGGACTGATAGAGGAGTAAATAAAATAGTTTTGGCCTGAGATTGTGGCGGCAGTCCCATCGATGCCCCAGACATCCGGCGCGTTCGTGGCTGAAAGTATGGCTTTGAATGTGTACGGTCACCTGGGGTTGGTATCGACGCCTGTTAAAAAGTCAAGTTACGAATGTTAACAGGACGATCCATCATTACCCTGGAGGAGAAAAGATCGTTGATTTCCTGTGCGGAGTAGTACACGTACTAGCTAAACTAAGCGTAAGATTACCGAGCAATAGACTTATTCCAAGACGAAAAAAAACCTCACATACCATCGATTTTGTGTAATTCTGGGGCCCAGACATTGCAGCAACGACTCTGGAAGCTATGAGACTAAGCAACAGATCTGAAGGATAAACACTGACCGCTGTAGAATCAGTACAGATAGTCACCGGTGCTACAGTTTTCAACCGTGAGATAGTGGAAGCACGAGTGATTTGAATGTTTGTCCAAGTAGTCGTTGTCAAATAGTAATACACTGTTGGTACATTATTCAAAGACTGAATAGACGTTATTCTTGACCGGTATTATAGACCATGAATGGGTCGCTACCGTCAGTCGCATTGAGAGGGTTCGAGAAAGTAGTCACAGCGCCAGCAAAGGGAGAGATAATAGATAATGTCGCACAGAGCACGCCAATTGACTTCAACATTTTACCACATTGAACCCAGAGGCACCCGAGAGCCAGTTTTTAAACCAGCACTTTTATGTCGATCGACCTGCGAGCAAGGTGATTCCTGGCCTCATAATGCATTCAGATACTTTGCAGATCATGTACAACCCTTTGATCCATAGAGTGCGATATGACCGTCGTAGCCGAGGGGTTCCCAGTTAATACGTTTTGACCTGCTCTGCGAGGGTATGTGCCCCAGAAAGTAACCATTTGAGCGGAACGGTCAAATCATCACTTCGTATATTTTCCGTGTTTCGATGTTAAGCTTGGTTAAAGGTGCTTCATATTGCTGCATAACTGTTGCATAGCGTTTATAAGGAGGGTAATAAGTTCCAGTGGGTAGCAAGCGACGGTTTTGCATTCTCCTCGAGAGACCGCAACGCTTTATTAAGTCAATTTGGCAAGGATCCAGAAGAGATGCGCAGTCGAATGGATAGGCCACCTTTGCTGTAAAACCCATCCATATTATCACCGTGACGGGAAATATTAACAAGTACACGATGGTGCTTGTGTACAAGGCCTGTAACTGAAAAGTGGTGTAAAAGGTTGGCTAAGTGGCGACGCGTTATTTGGCCGTGCTTACCTGTTAGCGAACATGCCAAAACGCAAAGAGCAGAACGAGGATTCAGACGGCGACGTTGTATGTCTAAACCTCTTCACACAATTTGTCCTTGCTTGATGACGTTCTCCAAGTAGAGCCTTGTCGATGTCGACTTTGAGTTCTTCGACCCAAACCCTACCGATTATATCGCGCTTAAGAGGCTCTTGGCGCAGCTTTTCCAATCGGACGGAGAGTTGCTCCACCTACATGAGTTTTCAGAGCTTATACTCTCGCAACCGTTGGTCGGTACGACGGTAAAAACTGATGGACGGGAAAGTGACCCATACGCGTTTTTAACGGTGCTAAATATGGCTATACATAAAGTGAGGAATTGTGTTGATAAAGTGATTGTGACAACTAATATGGTCCACTATAAGGATAATCCAGCAATTAAGACGCTGATCGGCTATGTATTAGAGAAAGCAGCCTCATCGAGCACTCTACAGTTGACATTACAGACACTCTTGTCTTCACCAGAACATGTTGGCTTCATTTTCAGCGAAAGATTGATCAACATGCCAGTACAACTTGTCCCCCCAATGTACCGAATGCTTTCTGACGAGATCAAGTGGGCAAACGAAGAGGTAATTCGTTGAAATATTGATCGCCACACGTGGATGACGTTTGAGGTTGTAGAACGAGCCCTATACTTTCTCTCATTACTTGTTCATAACCCGAACATATCGGCTTTCTCCAGAAGAAGAATCTGCCATGGATGGTGTGGAAATAACGGGCCCGCCTGCCAAACGCCCCAGGAAAAAACAGGTGGTACATTCGGTATCGAATGAGGGCGGTAAAGCAGCAACGTTCTCGTTTCATCCCGAGGATGAGCAGATCCAGAATGTATGTATTTCATCTCTTAAACCGTGCACAGAAGGCTTCATGGAGGTTTAGTTCGCGTCACACACACTCGACTACGAATTTACAAATTCACAGCCGCGGGAACAGGACTCTTTTGGACTGGACTTGGCGGCACGTATGATGCTCGTTCCTGCAGATCGATTGCCTGCCTTAGTTGAGGCAATGGGCGGGGCATATGCGGCACCGCCATAAGGATGATTAGTGGCGCTACGGTCCTTTGCAGTTTATGTATACGTTAGCCAACAAGACGATACAAAGCATATGTTAATACTTCATTCCTCGAGACAAGGACATCATCTAGATCCCAACACCACCAGTGACCTCGAGCGTGTGTCCGGTAACGTAAGAAGCTAGGGGAGATACAAGGCTGTATGTTGGTATTAGGTGTGACTCTATGATGAGAGAAAGCACGAGACATACAAGAGTATACTAGCAGCCGCCTCATCTGGCGACGCTGATCGGGTGAGAGGGATATGAGCAGTGCGCTCGGCTCTATTACTACCTCCAGGAATGCCTAGCGCAACCTGCTTGCCATCGAGGGTGATGGTAGCGCCGCTTTCCTTGGCAGCAGTCAAGCTGGCGAAATAACGTCAATCTATATGACTTCGACAGAGGAAGTTAGACAAACCGGGTCTCAATCATACCGAAGGCAACAGTGCTGGGGGCATTCAGACAATGCGGTCTGACTTGTGTGTAAGGTAAACTTACTTGGCGCGGACACCGAAGGGACCCCACTCCTTCGCTGTGGTCTTGGTGAGGCCAATGACCGCCGCTTTAGCCGCAGCATAGTTTGCTTGTCCCACGTTACCGTGGAGACCCGATGTACTAGAAACATTTACGATACTACGGTTTTCGCGGTTCTCGCCTTTGATACGGAAGTAGGGTGCCGCGGCGCGGACGAGGCGGAATGGGGCACGGACATGGATTTTCTGGATAATGTCCCATGCGTCGTCCGGAAGCGTGTGTAGCATCTATGCAAGATGGTCATATCTCCGGGGATCCGGATGACCGTAATCGCGGACTTACGCGGTCGTAGGTGAAGCCAGCTGTTCGTTGTGAAAATTAACGATGGCAATTGGAATGTACAACTAGAAAGATCACCGTTATTCACAATGTGGTTTATCTTCCCGTACATTTTGACCGTGGCACCAATAATTCTCTCGGGGAAATCATCCGCACCAACGTCACCGCTCACGGAAATGGCATCGCCGCCCGCTTTCTTGATTTCGTCAACGACCGCCTGTGCCTTTCCCCCATCGAGGCTGATTCACACGGGAACTCAGATTTCAAGACAGTATGCGGCGTTCAAAGCTTACTCGCTAACCACTACTTTAGCGCCTTCCCTGGCGAAGAGAATGGCGGCGCTCCGGCCAATGCCCTGTATGTAGTTCAGCGAAAACAGACGTAATCGCACAGTTTGGTGCCGACCTGCCCAGCACCTCTGAAGGCCTTTGTGAGTAAACGTCAAGCTGGACGAGATAGAGACTAACGTGATTATAGCGACCTCGTTGTATAAGAGGCCGCGACCTGCGCCGTTGGTGAGGTGGCCAGTTATTTGGGATATGCGCTGAGACATGGTAAGGCAAGTAAGAGTCCAAGTGAAAGATGCAAAAGTGGCGCCGGTTCAGGAGAACCCGAGCCGAGCCTGACCGTGTCTGGCCATTTTAGCAGGTCGGTGCCATCTGAGCTAATTAATATGCAGGCGTACAGTAGTAGTCTTTGTATCGTACTTAGTAGTGTATACTGTATGTTACCAATAATTACTAGATCAACCGAATGGTGTGTCTAATATTTTCAATTCAGTTTGCTAATAATTATTGGTAACATATACACTCACTATGAGCCTACTGTAGCTACCATTGCTCTCCAACCAATTTTACTTGTAGTTAAAATTATCATTAGACTAGATTCTACATACTTGCTCTGGCTAGGTCACGCATCACGCTACCCATCGATCGAGCCATTGTGCCGTGCGTCACGCTACAGGAGCCGTTGGTCGAGATTCTACAGTATGTCTGCTATTGGGCCACAGATTCCTCCTCATCTCCTCAACGCAGCCGACGACGACGACAATGACAAGTCTAGTCCGGCGCTGCTTTCACAGGTAGGCCCACAGGTGCCCCATCTAGCCAATGAGCCCAAATCCACAACACCACCTCGAGAAGCTGCTCCTCACCTACCTGTCGATCCATCTCATCCCGCAGGAGATGACGATGAGGAAGACGAGGACGCGTATCTCCCTGCTCTCCCTCCAGATCTCGTAGCACCCAAACGCAAGCTTGGCCCAGCGCTGCCTGCACATTCATCCCAGACACGATTCCATGACAACCTGAGCGACGAAGAGGTAGGTCCAATGCCTGCACCAGCAGGCTTCCAAGCCAACAGTGCAGACGATGCAGTGCGCGAGTTTATGGAGCGTGAAGAGCGGAGACGTAAGGCGGACGAGGAGGCACGTCAACCCAAAAAGCTCCAACGCGAGGAGTGGATGCTCGTTCCTCCGTCGTCGTCGAGCGTGCTAGGCTGTATGTCCGGAATGTCCAAACTTCCTGTCGCCTCCTTCTAACACCTCCGCTCCTTGTAGCGCTAGACCCGACAAAGCTGAAAGCGCGACAGTTCTCGCGTTCAGTGAATACAGCGTCCAATGCGCGAGATAACTCATTATGGACGGAGACGCCCGTGGAAAGACAGGCACGGGTCAAGGACGAGGTCGATGGGAAGCGCAAACGGGCGACTGAGGCGGCTGCAGATGAGGATGACGAGTTGAAGCGGGACGATCGCAAGCGACGCAAGTACGAAGCAGAAGTCAAGGCACAGGTCGAGGAGTATAACGTACGCTGCCTTGATCTTTGTACTCGTGTTGGGTGTGACTGACAAGTATTTCTTAGCGACAAATGCGTGGGTCTTCCCTTGTGGATATGCACAAGTCAGGGCAGAGCAAGGATAAAGACAAAGACGAAGGCCCGCCTGTTATCTGGGACCACGCCCGCGACATGTCAGTAGGTGGACGTCTCATGGACGAGGGGCAGCGGTCTAAGATGATCAACGACGCTCGCGCACTCGGGGACCGTTTTGGAAAGGGGAAAAGCGGCGGATTCTTATAACTGTACAAGTAATAGTGTACGATCAATTATTAAGCTATATCATATCCTTCAACACCGCGATGACAAGTTACAAACGAATATGGTCAGCAAGATGAGCACGAAATAGGCGAGATGATGCAAAGCAGTCGTATGCAAGTGAAGATAATTGCGTGAGAGGCTAATATCAATAATGGGTGAGAAGTCCCTTTGTTGCGCGAGCTCAACGCAGGGCGCCGACGCCACCTCCTCCGCCCATCATGCCGACAGCGACGCCCTTCAGCATGGACGTAGAGCTCCTAAGGAATGTCTCCGATGCGGTACTGAATGAGGATCGGCGCCCTGTGCTACGACGCGTTTCTTCGGGGGACGAGGATCGCTGGCGCCTAAAAACTGGGGAAGATGACAGGGAACGTGTGGGCGACGGTTCAGGTGCTGGTTCGGTGGGTGTGGCTGGAATAGGAGGCGGCCGCGCTGTGACCGGTGTCTGGGCGACGGGGGCGCAAAGCTTGTTGTCCTGGCTCACCAAGGACGAAATGGCTGGTGTGGAGAGATTGGTCTGGCTTCCAAAAAGACAAGGGTTCGTCTCACCCCCTAAGGGTGGAGTTGCCAGGTTGACCTGACTACCTGTAGGTGTGAGGTCAGGGGAATGGTTGGGCGTCCTTCGTGGTGATGGAAGCGGAAACAGCAAGTCCTCATCCTCCTCTTTCAAAATGGCCGTGTGATATAACGGAATTAGAAGGGTCCCAGCTGTGTTCTCCGGGGAAGCATCCTCATCATCGCTCTCAGTGTCTTCCGTCGCAGGCGGCGGAACATGGTGGTTGTTCAAAGTAGCTTGAGAGTAGTCCCCAGAACGACGCTTGACATCGACTTCATCTATTGTGAGCGCATCTTGCAAATGCATGTCCCCGTCTGCATCAGCGCCCTCGGTTTTAGATGTCCACACGCGTGTGACGCCAAACATAGGGGGATGCGGCGCATAGAGATGCACGTGTTCGCCCTCACTGTACCTGCGGACTGCGCCTGTGCTCCACCGAGCGGACCAGCTCTCGCCTTGCGCAAGGGCAGCATCAACACATGAATGACAAGCCTCGCAACAGGGGCGCAAGGGAACGGTGTCAGCTTGCTTGAAGGTGGCGGGCTGGATCTGAGGAAAAGAGGGGACGCGGTGAAGCGTGGGATATGGGGCTATTGGGGAAGTCACAGTTGGGAATGAAACTGTTGATGATGGAGTGCTCGAGTCCGGAGACTGGGGAGGGCCACCTTGGCGCTTCGAAAGACAGGGCGAGGATGGAGGAATCGATGAACGACGGGGTCTGGATTTTGTGGTCAAGCTTGAGAAGATGAGCATTGTTAGCTACTGGAACACAAGTATGTTAGTAGGGCTGACCTAGGCACGGAAACCGTGAGACTGAAAGCCTTTCTCTCAGCTTCCGTATTGGGAGCCTGGCTGGCCTCAGGCGAGACCGGTGACTGAGTATTCGCACTCCTTTTTGAAGACGAGGTTTTCCAAAGGGGAAGAGAGTAGGACTTTGTGATTATACGGGGTCTGAGAGCAGACTTGGCAGGACCGGGCGGAGGTATGAGAATACAGGCATCCTCGAAACGCACAGAGAGAATGCGGTCTGCAGTAGACTCTGACGACGAAGCAAGCATGCTAGTCATTGCTACAAAGGGTCGCAACAGTGAGTGAAAGAAGGAACGTATATAGTGGTCACATTGTACGTTTGGGTCATAATGTGACAGCGTATCACGTGCCCAAA
The DNA here is from genome assembly GCA_003316465.1 of Ramaria cf. rubripermanens. Classification (NCBI taxonomy): domain Eukaryota; kingdom Fungi; phylum Basidiomycota; class Agaricomycetes; order Gomphales; family Gomphaceae; genus Ramaria; species Ramaria cf. rubripermanens. The sequence continues at coordinate 16,445 of QFFB01022909.1, forward strand.
AGTCACTAGGACAGAAAAGTAAATATTCGCCATTCGTTCCTTGTATGGCAATTCCCACTAAGGAAACACGCACACGGGCCAGGTCTACTTACTCCAAACTTTGCGTGTAGAATCCTCTCGTGACAATGGTGAGCCTTGAGCAAATACTCCTGAAACGGTCTTAAGCTTTAAGGTTGCGTTAGGAGCGTCTGGACAAAGCTAAGGACCGGGCGCCTCCCCTTGAGCTTGGCAGGTGCGGCGAAGGTATGGAGGTCTGTTCTCACTGATATATAGCTGTGAGAATACAGCTACATCAAAATCAGAAACGGGTCATCTGCAGTGCACAGAACCGAGACATTTTGATTTTCGAATTGATGCCAATAGCGAAGGCTGCACGTGACTAACGCGTCCACAGTGACAAACCTGTGCCATCAACAACACATAGTCTACTCAGTTTTGTCATCCCGCCTCTCAAGTCTGAGCACTCGCCCAAACTCCATCGGTGCAACAACACCTACGCTTGCCACCGCGGTAGGAAACACGTTCACCGCCGCATCAGTTAACGTCCACTGGCTCCCCTCTGTATCTCGGTCACCACACACGCCCCACGCAAGCCACACGATGCTCGACCACACCACGTCCCACCCAATGCTCGCCTGTGCCGGGTGAGAATGCAGCGTATCCCATACTGCACCGTACAAGATCCCGGGCGCATTCCACAATCCGACAAATGCGTCCGCGGGGTATTGCAGGGAAAAGAAGGGAGACGACGTGATCCGCAGGAAAGAAAGCACGGCGAGTGCTGTGCGCATCCGAAGGAGAATAGAGAGCAGCGAGATGAGCGTGTAGAACGAAGACGACCGGGGTAAAAGACGACGCGGCGCAAAGGACGGATGGGGAAGTAACGGGAGGATTAGTAATGTGTGCATCACGAGAAGATTGGGCAGGAAGGCTGCCGAGGTGGTGTACGGGGACAATGAGACAGTCAAAAACGAAAGCAGCACGGGAACCGTCAGCGTAACGGGGAGGTATGCTTTTCCAACATTAGTCGTGGTTTTCGGAGGAGGGATCAGAACAAGTGCAAGGTTGAGCAATGACCACGCGACCGAGATGGCTACTAGCTGCCCAAGTAGCATGTAGGCCCATACATGTGGCACTCTTCCTCCTTCAGAACAAGGCGCCATTCAATGACGTTCAGCATTACCAGCTCTGGACTCACGCTGTGTAAATAAGAACACGGTAAACGCGCCCGCAGTGAAGAGGCACAGCTGCTCGCTCCACCACCAATTTAATGGCCCCATGCAAACAGCGGACCACGCTTGTTTGAAGAGCGCAGTATTCACGAGCCACGTACCCACCCGTAGCATGAGCGGACCTTCCTGCATACCCTGCTGTAGACGCATGTTCTCAAAGTCGCGAAAGCTCCACTGGCAGACGGTCACAGAGTGCAACATAGGGGGAGGGAAGGCTTACAAGCATAAAGTGGATCATCCCTGAGAGAGAGTCAGGCTAAGCGAGAAATTACCCATACGGGAGGTCCTCACAGTACCATGTATGTGCAAACGAGGCTAATGTGAGCCCGCTGAAGAGTGCAGCACGCTTAGGGTGGTTATGAATGCTTGCATGCCTGCGGATGGAGGAAATGATGGTGGAAAACAAGATAAATATAAGGAGAAAGTAGGACGCGAAGATAGCGAGTGCGATTGTGTGTGACGTAGTGAGCGTGCCCGTCATCATCACGGTGCTATGGCACGTGAGCACCAAGGTGAGCGTGCCGAATGTCACTAATTGTCACGCTCGCTCAGTATATCATTGCAAATAAATATTTTAGAGCTTGCGCAGGACAGCGACAGACTCTACATGTGCCGTCTGAGGGAAGAGATCGATTCCTCTCAGACTTTCCAGCTTATACCGTCCCTCCGACGCCCCCTCGGACCCTTTCAACATGATTCCCACGTCCCGAGCCTGTGTGTGGACATTACAGCTCACATACACCACTGTCGCCGGTCCAAAGGCAAGAAGCTGAGCCATGAACGCAATATCACACCCCTTGCGCGGCGGGTCGACCACGACCACCGTCTCCCCAGGCGGATAGTCCTTCACCGAGTCGAATATCGCCTCTGCTTGGCCTGTGTGAAACAAACATCTCCCCTCAGGTATACTGTTCAGTGAAGCGTTATGCCGTGCGTAGCGGATGCTGTCCGCGCTGATTTCGACACCAGCGATGCGGGAAAAATGAGGCGAAAGGGTGATAGCGAACAGCCCGCTCCCACAATAAGCATCCACGAGGTGCGTGGGCGCCGAACCTGGCGTACCAAGCACAGCATCGCGCACATACGAGGTGAGGGGCTCTAAGATGGAATTGTTGTTTTGGAAGAAACTACCCGCCGGGAACTCGAACAGAGATTGGCCAACACGCTCTCGAACGATCGCTTTATGGTCTGTTATACAAACATGGCGTTCAAGGGAGCCACTAAGTGCATCTACGGTCGCGTCAGGGCCACTCGTTTCCGAAGCGGACTTGATGCTGTCTGCTAGGCTTGACTCCGCCGTTGGAATACTAAGTGAGTCCCGCAAAAGAAGGGTGGCGCCTTTCTTGTAAGAACTAATGTTCCTGCGGATGGTATTTAACTCTCTTCGTCATGTGATGTGCATCGACATACTCTTGAACACCTTTGCGAGCGGGTCCGAGAGCCTCATTCAAAATGGGAGTGGCGATGGGGCATTCCTGCACCAACGGTTAGTGAAACACATTTAAAACCATAGCTCTTTCGTGCACCTCAATATCCATAACGGACCGTCTGCCCTTTTCTGCGAATCCGATACGAAGCTCCCATGGCTTTTTGGAAGCACCATCCCCGCCTGCTGCACCTTTCGCCTTCTTTGGAGGGATGTCGAAATGTGGAGTAATCTTCGTACGATACCCATAAACATTAGGCGATGCTATCGTGGGCAGGGCGGGGGGGACCACGTCCGGTGACAATGCTGCAGAGGCCTCAGGATTCAAGCCAAAGCATTAGGGTTGAAGAGAACAGATGACGAACAGGAAAAATTGCGATATGCTTTTTCTATCACTTTGCCTTTGAATTCGAGCTGATCCTCGTAGGACATCATCTGTACTTTCAATTGAGACGTAGTTTTGGCATGAACGGGTGTCCCGCTCACCTGATACTGGCATCCTGCACACCGTCCGAAGTACTTGCACTTTACTCTGTCCATATTTCTCAAGGAATCGCTGGGATTCTCTACACTTATTAGATCTGCCATAGAGACGAGTCGTGCACTGCGGTATATGCGCGCACGTATCCGTTCTCCAGGTAATGCGAACGGGACAGCCACCACCCATGGTTTATGTGGTGAGGGAAGAATGGACAAGGATTCGCCTTGCGCAAGTGGTAAGAGGAAACACATCGACTTTGGGACGCTCGTTAGAATTGCATACCAGTCGATGACAGCTCAGACACAACAAGCTCGACCTCCGTTCCAAATGGCAGTGGGGCGTCCCATTCCTTTTCGGCTTCAACAACCTTGCCACTATTCTTCAGCAAAACTATGACGTCGTGGTAGAGCACGTCGTCTGAAGAGTAAGGCTCGATGGCTGGCCGTCTCTGTTTCCGCTTCCCAGTCTTTTTGGTGACCTTGGGTGCATTCACGCCCTGCTCAGGAGGTTCGTCCTGTGCGTCCATAGTCGATGTGTCGGGTTCAATGACGACTACTTCGACTTCCTGTTCCGTCAACTCGAGTCGTAGCCGCTTCTCTGGTCTTTTAGAAAGTGGCGGGCTCGCTGAATCGCAAGGTCGCGTCAGCCCGGTCGTCAGAGACATTCTAGGATGCCCCAGCCGTTGTACCTGCGCCCGTGACCTGAAAATACGAACGCACTGTCTGGCCGTACCAGCCAGCATCTACGTCCATAGACGCTCAACAACGCTTACTGGCAACCGTGGTCTTGACCCTCACCAGATGTTATAAGTTATGGCATAAGATGTATATTTCACACATGAATAAATTCGTGTGTTTCCTTTTTCTTCGTCTTGTTGTTTGTCTTACTCAGACTGGAGTCTGGTCACGGGACGTGCACGCGACCACGTCTGCTTGTCCGCGACATGTCTCTCGAATACCCCAATATGTCTACAACTTCCGAAAATCGAGGCTGCCTATCATACTTGTGGCATAAAACTTACAGCACATCTTGGAGAATCATCCTCTTGTCTTCTGGCCATTCATAGTCTTTACGGCTTTGGTATTCATAATGTTGCCTTTCCGCCATATCAAGAACTCTGTCCGTTCCAGCTTCGTTAACCTGAAGCTCCGTCCCTCAGAGACTATAGGCATCCCTATCATGGCATATCCTTATACGAAAAAGATGTCTGTCCTCGCCGACAGCTCGAATATTTTCCTTCGAGCATCAGCCCATTCTAATATTCCCGCCATCAAAGCGCCCTATACGTCTGGCGGACCAAAAGAAGAATTCAACCTCACGACTCTTGAGCAATCCGAACAAGCAAGCCCCCTCCGGGGGTCCAGCTCATCGAGCAACAGCATTTACACCATGCAATTGTCTCCAAACTTGAGATTATTCCGTGGCAGTCAAGTGTGTCTCCCCTTTTATTCGCCAGTGCCGTCTCTAATAGCTTACCTACAGGATCAGTTCGGCTTTGACGTGTATATAACCCACCACGGATATCAGCATGGTCCGGCCTATCTCTTTGAATGCCCTACCGTGCTGCCATGGGACGCACTGGTAACTGCGTTGGCGACAGAGACGGGTCGCAAGGCAGACGACATTGTCCTCTCCAGTAAATTCTACCCTGGCATTGTGGACAACGAGTTCTCGTACCAAGCGTGGCTTACATGGTCTCGGAAAAGTGACGGACCTTGCAGTACTGATCTGTGGCTTGATTGAGCAGCATCTTCGCCCTATGAGAAATATGCTGTTAAGACTGTGCGGTAAGCACTTTATGTTGTAGGGGATACGCTGTACGATTTGTCCCGTGATCTAACCGCTCTTCATGATAGGCCCTCTTGGTCATCCGTCCTGCACTACAACTGCTTTCTGTAGCCGTCGTCTTCCCCATGATCCCACCGAGTATCTTTTGATTTTGCTTGCCTTACTAGTCCTGGGATGCAGATGGGACATATTTAATTGCCCCTGACGAGACAAAGGAAACCAAAACGAACGAAGCAAGATCAGCAGTGCTCAACGCATGTGTTACTGAGGACTACTCAGAACGATCATGGCAACTTTCACCGATCACAACTCTCCTCGATCACCCGACCTTTCCAACCCTCTTCCCCACGATCCCCAAAGGAAAATACTTTGACATCATGTGTCTACAGGTCCAAGGTTGCTCGGAGGCTTTCCCGCCCTTATAATAATAGTCTATAAGCCGTGGTGGAACTTCCGCGACCTCCGTTCCTTTTTTTCGCCAGTGGCTTCTTAATTTTGCAAGTTTTGGATCATACCATGTATGCACAGCAGAGCATAGAAGCCCTTACCATTATGTGGAGGGAAAACAATCGTTAGAACTTGCCCCATTCATGCTTGTTATCGACTGTACAATTAAAATGATGCCTGCACAAAGCTAAAGTACAATGTGATATATACCATCCGAAGTGCAGCCTCAAGGGCATGTTACTACACATGCATAATGAAAAAGAAAAAATGACGTCGATGTTCGAAGAGGCTGGTAGCAAAACGTTTGAGGTTAAGTGGGTGACAAAAAAAAAACAACTAAAAGAGACGAGGACGAGACAGAAAAAGCCAAAACAGCCCAATGCAGGGAGAATATGTGACGATAATATGAAACGCGCACCGACGATCGCTCTAAAACTCGTCTCCGCCATCCTTCCATACACCCTTAACACCACCGCTCTGTGTCCGGCCACCATTCCGCGCACGAATGGACCGTATATGAGGCGACGGTCTCGTCTCTCCGCGATCCCTTGCGCCGCGTAAGCCGTTGCCCACGGCATTCAGTTCGTCGTTATCGTCTGACGATGGGAAGGGGAAGTGTTGTGGTGGGGTGGGCGATGGCGACGCATTTGCCTTCCGTGCTTTCGCCTTGCCCTTGTTATTCTCTTTCAAAGAGTTAAAGTCCACAGACAAACCATTCGAGGTGATACGAGAATGAGGCGGGGGAGGGGATGGGTTCACCCACCCTTCCTCATCGTCTAGACCTTCCTGCGGCTCGATGTCGTGTACAGCATCCGGCTGATGCGCAGTCGAAGGAGTGACGAGGTCAAGGGAGGATGAATCTTCAGTTGAAGGGGGTGCAGGGGATGGGGGCGCGGGAGAGGGCGAGTTGGAGAAGAATGCGCCATCCTCGCCATCTTCATCTTCCTGGTCACGGTCCAGGTCCGGCTCAGAAACAGACTCGAGCCCCACGTCATCTGAGTCATCGCCCCATGTTGGCGGTTCCTCCTGAATGGAGAAGATTGGCTTGTGTTTCTTCGAAAGCTGTAGAGATGTAAATGATGGGCTACAATTAGCCAAAAGATAAATAAAGAGGACTTACATCAGCCACTCTGACCCTAAAGTCTTGGTAGTCCGCTTCGTCTTTGCATAAGAAACCCAATAGCATGCTTGGATCCAGCCCTGAAAGGGGCATCTTACGCACCCGCTCGCAATGGAACGTGCGCAATTCCACTGACGGATATGCGTTCAGGTAATGGTCTAGCACCGGATCACTGTCTGATGGGGAGTTGGTACTAGCAAGATATTCGTGCGACAGCGGCGATGGGGCGAGTGTGTGATGGGTCGGTGACGTGGGAGACCAGGCACGGCCGGGACCGGTACTAGGACGTTGGGGCTGTTGATTGTTGAAGAAGTGCTGGTCGTTCTGCTGTTCTGGACTGTCGACTGTTCGCCGTGGAGAAGACGATATCCGACCATCATCGTTTTCTGGTGGCTGGCGCAAGGGTATGGCAGGTCGGGCATGGTGTGGATCGAGGTAGAAGAGGTTATCTGCTTGCGCACCGACAAAGTAGTATGAAGAAGAGGGACGGCCGCCTGCGATACCGACACTCTGAGGAAACGTGAAGAGAGTCTGATAAAAGAAGATTTATTAAAGAAATCAGTCAAGGGGAAGGGAGCGTACCTTGACGCCTTCATAATATATAGGGTTCACACCGTCGAGACCCAAACGAATACCAACGAGCACGAGGACGGCACGGCCACCCCAGCGATAGCGGGAAATATGTCGTTTTCGGCTATCACTGCCAAAGTTTGACGCGGCATAAACATCCGAGTCGAACACGACACCGTCTGAAGCGAGAGAGACTGCAAGCTGTGCATCTGGAAACTCGTACACCAGACGTTTGATGGCTCCAGCTGCAGTGCTGGGACCAAACCATTGCCCAACATCCTTGCCTAGTTCTTTACCAGCGAGCGCCATACGATGGACACCGAATGGACAAAGTGGAGAGGGATTATCCAGAAACCAAGTTAGTATTCTTACATAGGTCGCGTAGTCCTGTGACGACGCGGCGTGCTGTGAACGTCGCCAGTCTGCAAACAAATTCAGCAGGCTAACAACGCTAGCAGTTGCTTTGGACGCACCTCGAGCCAAATGGAGATGAATGAGTGAATTGGCCAGTAACGACTGCCCCGTGCGCAGCATGCAACCCCATCCCGTGTCACTAGTCCACCCCTTCTCACCACCAACAGGCCAATTCCATCTCCTACTCTGAGAAGAAGAGAGCTGAGCAGGCTCGGACGGCTCAGCACCGAGAGAGGCGAGAGAAACATCGCGGATAGGGGCATAATGGGAACGATAAGTCAGCCATATGCGGCTTGTAAAATCAGAATAGAAAGCAGGAGGCCACGAAGGGGCATGCTTATTGGAGGAGGAAGATTGCGAAGTGTTGATTGTAGAATGCGAATGCGAAGAGGAACCGCTCGAGCGGCGGGAGGATGGAGAGCGCCTAGAGTCGGAAGAATCGCGGCGGGTGGATGGTGGGGTAGAAGGAGATAATGGGAGGGTGGGCGGCGGGGGTTCGTACCCAGGATGTTGGACGCCTAAGAGCCAAATAGGATCTGTACACTTGTCTGGCTGGGCATCGCTGTCAAGAAGGTACCGCACGGCTTTGTCGAGGTGTCCTTTCCCGTGCCTGGCAGCTGTTAGGAGACCAGCACTCTTACTCTTTGGGGATACTGCAGCAGCAGCAGACTGAAGCTGCGACTGCGACAGTAACGAGGGCAGGGATAAATCCGTGGAGGACCCTGTCAGAGTGTGAGAGAGCCAGCCTGAGAGGCGGGAGGGAAGATCAGATAGTCTTCCGGACGGGCTAGAAGGGTATATTGTGCTGTAGGCACCGCCGTCTGAGACACTGCTCATTGGGCGATGTTCAGAGGAGAACCTAGAGCGCGAAGATGGAGCCAGCGTGGACGGCTCTACGATGGTGGGAGGGTCAGGATGCTCGTCCTTTTCTTTGAGACCAAAAAGTCTGCTTGATTTGCGTACTGCGATCCTTGAGCTGTGGTTCGACGCCTGTGGCGTTGCTGCTGAAGAGGGCCCTGCTGTGTCGGAAGGTGGGGGTGGCTGCAAGTCAGCCGTGGATTTTGCACGATCGCGGGGTTGACGATGGAGAAACTTGGGAAGCTTGGACGCTGAGGGGGGCAGGGAGGTTGGGAGATGGGGAGTGGAGGCAGAAGGAGAAGATGAAGAGGTTCCTGCCATGGAACACGCTCGTTGTCGAACACAACGCCAACTCCTGATTGACTGAGTCCGCACAGGCGGCGCTTCAAATCCTCCGCTTGCCTTTGACCGTCATGCTATGCGTCGTGCCTCAGTCTCACCGCCCTCTGACGATATTCACGTCTAGAGTAAGCAGTAGAAATTCGAAGACGCTTGTTTCACCATTTCATAGCCCTCGTGCTGCAACTCAATCCTTCACTCACGGATCAGGAACCCACGTACCCGTGGCTCAAGCTTCACGTCTTGGCGCTCGCTGAGGAATTCAAGCTTGAGCAGAAACCCACTAGCTGTATCTTTCACTTCTAATGTTATACGTGTAAATCTACTGCTAAAGAGCGGCGGCGGTCGCCATCTTTTCATAAAGTGGGGCTCCCAACTGCGAGTAGCTCCTCCCATTGAAAGGAATTTGGCTCCTCATGAAACTTCCGCAGCAAGTCAACCCGTCGTCCGGAACTGCCCTCTTCAGATGTTAGATAAAACCGCTGCACGCCCAGGGCAAGCAGTTGCGCGTCCGATTGTGATATCAGGTACTTCTCTGCTGACGAAGGCGACCCTGTCATCTCCCCCCTCATGAGAACGATCCCATGCGTCGTCGCTAAGTCCGTGTAGTGTGTCAGCACCAGGTATGGTTGCGCAAGCGTTTGTCGGAGCTTATATTCTTGTAGCGGCGTGAGCAACACTGTGGAGCAAGAAGGGTTGGGCTCCGCGGATGCTGGCAGAGACCGTACTTGGTCACCAAAGGGGAGAGACGGCGTTTGAGACGGGTGAGGGGGAGCTTCATGAAAAGCCCACTGAAGAAAATAGAACTCGTGCGCTACTTGTTGCGTGTCTTGGGATGGCCGCGGCAGGGGCAAGAGAAATGTCGGATATTTCATGGCCAATGATGTCATCTTATGGTATGTTGTCAACGGAATGGTTGCTGAAAGATAGCCACGTCCGGTTCCATGCGACCGCGTGGCGTGGTATGCAGTCCACAAAGCTGATACTTGATCAGCGGTGTGGTCCTTGTCCAGTATTTTCCGAACATCCATAAAGTCTGCCAAAGGCTGTGGTGCCCAGCAAAATGTGAGTTGTACCAATTGACTAGTTGTATGTTCAACGGGATGCTAGCCTTTACGGGGGAGCTATCCTTCCTTACTAGGCTTTGGAAAGACATGTTCCGACTCGGTTTGCTCGAAACCTTATCTGCGAGAGGACTCTCCTCTCCCGGGCTCGCTTGCGAAGACAGTTTAGTTTTGAGCTCTTCTAGACTGGATACACCCTCCCTAGTGATTCGACGTAAACAGCTAAAATACTGATCAGATTCACGGCAGATACCTGCCTCTTTACTCGCTGATCCAACTTGTCTGCATATTTTAACTCGGCCTCTTTCCGTAGCTCTCCCAAATCAGTGAGCGAACGACGGGTGTTTCGAATGTGAAGGCCTATAAGGTTCTTTGTCAACCGTTCACGGAACTGCTGTCGAGCAGGTAGCATCATGAAGAATTATGATCAAACGCAGTTTCAAACTCCGCCCTTGGAATTTTCTGCTGTTACATCATGGTGGACCGACAGTACTTGACAATATATGGGGCTACTGGCTTTAGTGCCAAGATAATTCTCGCAGAGTTGCTGCGAAGCAGGCCGACTCGATGGCCTCCAGGTTTCAAGTGGTCCATCGCAGGCCGCAATCGGACAGCGCTTCAGAAACTGCGCACTGGGTTCCAACAAGGAAACGTGGACACTGCTCCATCTATCCCTCTACCTGAAATTATAGTGGCAGATGCTCGTGATCAGGGAACCTTGAACAAAATGGCGCGACAGACCCGATGTGCGCTGCTTCGGTTATCCTGCCCTCATACTCCTGATCGCCGAATTCTCTGATTTGTTATTTGACAATGTCTATAGTGCTACTCAATTGCGTCGGTCCCTACCGTGACTACGGTGAGCCTGTCGTCAAAGCATGCATAGAGGCTCACACGGATTATCTCGACCTATGCGGCACGTTAACTACACTAGTCTGGTTCCTTGTCTAATACCGGTTGCAGGCGAACCTGCTTTCATAGAGAAAATGCATCTCATGTACCACGACCTTGCAACCCAATCGGGCGTCACAATTTGTCATGCAGCGGTACATTTCTATAGTTGACACTGACACCCTTATACACTCATGACTATGCGGGCACAGGGCTTTGATTCTGTGCCATGTGATTTGGGGGTATTTTTGAGCAAGAAACTTCTCGCCGAGAGGGGGGCCTATCCCTCCTCAGTCGAGATGTTCGTTACAGTCAATACCACCGACAAATTTGCGAGTAAGCATTACAGTCTCAATATACGTAGACTTCGTTGACTTATCGAATAATACGTTTGTACAGTTAACTATGCGACGTATGAGTCTGCAGTCAAAGGTTTTTCCTCCACGAGGGAATTACGAGAGGGAAGGAAAGCATTAGGACGTGCCCGGCCCAAGCCTGTTCCCGTCGGTCCGCCTCTCAACGTTAAGATGAGGGGCGTAGGTAATGGTGCGTGTAATCATCCAAGAGCTGCAGCTCATTTGAAGATCTCAGGGATCTTTAGACAAATTGGGGTGAGCCGCGACACACGGACGGGCGGGTGGCTGATCCATTACTTCTTCAGTGGTTAGCCTTTCTTTACGATATTTAAGCATACTTACTATACATATTCGTTTTCCAGATCCTGCGGTTGTCCGCCTGTCTCAGTCCCTCACCTTGCACATGACGCAGTCATCTGGGGCGCCTCCGGCCGAGCTAGCTCCTGTGCATTTCGCCGCACACATAGAAGTCCCGACATTTAAGGCTCTGATTTTGTTTGTGACATATTTTTTGGTGTTCCAATTGCTGGTGGTTCGGGAATGGGGGAGGACCTTATTGTATAAGTATGAATCTTAGGGCGTTTTGGTTGAGCAAACTTTCACATTGGCTGTGGCTAGCTTTCCTTCGCTATTTACCTTGGGCATAGTGCGCAAAGGCGACATATTCGAGAAAGAGTAAGCATAGTGTCTTTAATCCCTCGATACTCAATCACAGATGGCTTCAGCTTGGAGGGAACCACATTTACTCAGACATTTTATGCAAGAGGCGAGTGTAGAAGCCTATTTTATGATGACCGACTATCACATATGCTTACCCTCGCTTTCTGCTTAGGCTATTCATCGTCACTCCATCCAACCCCTGCCAACGTGCCAGATGTCGGCCTTGGCATCCGGATTTCTGGTCCAGATCATTACAAGACCACAGCGATCGTCTTCCTCGAGGTCGCGAGTTTGTTGCTGAGACGGCGAGATGCCATTAAGCGGGTTGTATTGACACCCGCAGTTGCGTTTGGAGACCTGGATCACACAAGTCAGAACGTGGTTTCAAGGGATGAGGGAGTTCTCGATGCATTGCAGAAGGATGGACGAGTGGTCTGGAAAATTATAGGCTCTTGAGGCCAATAATTATATCCAGTATAATTTGGAATTGCTCACAGAAACAATAATCTTATCCCAGAAAACTTTTAAGTTAGTAGGTAAGTGGATGTTTCCGGAAGGCCGGCCGGCCCCGAGAAATGGATTATAATATCAAAACTGTGCAGATTCGGCTCTTAATTGGGTTGTTAGGTTAATCAATCAAGTAACTCAGGGCTAGTTGGCCCACCATTAACGGACAAGTCTTATATCCGAATTAGGAAGGTGTATGACTTTATTGGGGTAGACGGCGCCATGCATAACGATCGATTGATGTATTCGTCTTGAAACAGCATGAAAGTAATACTTCCGATATAGTTGATGATCTACGTACCGGTCGTCGATCGGTTTACCACATAGCTACTACTAATAGTAACTACATAAATGATTGCCCCTGCACACACCGGCAACACAGCATCAAATATTATTGTAACGATGTTACTCTTCTAACGTTTCACCCAGAAGCTCGACGATATCGTGCTGAATCTTTGATACATATGTGAGCAGGTCTTCGTCTGGAAGAGTAGAATAATCGAGGGCTTGAGTGAGTTGGGTGCGAAGCTGGAAAAAGAAAATTGTGATTAGGATAGTACATTTGCGATATCAACCATTGGCGGGAAGTCACCCGAAGCAGGGCCTTGCGTCTGAGAGCAACTTTGCCACTTCGACTCTCTTCTTCGCGTTTGGCATGCAGCTCTGAAAGTCGATTGGCGACTCTCTGCCCTTCAACGATGACGGCCTGAGGAAGGTCTGCAAGCCCTGCTAGTTCAATCCCTACCATGTAAGTGGCAGTCAGCATCAGTGAGGAATTCGTGGTACAGGCAAATAACCGTAGTGGTCGAGATCTTCAGGAGGCCCGTCGATAATTCTGTGCTAATTAGTCTGAACATGGAGCAATGAGGACATCGCGCACTTGTATTTGAAAACCATTCCGAACGAAGACGCATTTCGTCTGGCTCTCTGAAGAGGGTATGCAGCGTGATAAAGAAAAAAAAAAAAACAGTAGGCGACAGACCTGGACAGATAGATGCAAGCTGGGCAAGTGCAGGTGCTTAGCAGTAACCTAGAAGAATTTTATGCTCTCACTTTACGACAGAAGGAAAGCGGGAAAGTGTCGTGGAGAGCTGGTTGAAATGGCTGCATTGTAATCGGGGTTGGAGTTGGTCGGAAGCATTTCATATTCGAAAAGAGTGGATCGCACGTTGCAAAAAAGACAAAAACCTAAGAGTGGCGTGAGTGCAATAACACATGGTTACATGGCCTTACCTTCATGCGAATAAGCTCTTCAGCTATGGCGTGTGATATTCCTACCCCCTCGCGAGGAGATGTGCCCCGGCCCAATTCGTCTATGAGGACCAGCGAGCGAGACGTTGCCAAGCCTGTGCGTGTATAACGTACACTGCATTGAGGAGATAGAGATGACACTCTTACCTAAGATCATTGCAGAGGAGGCCATTTCATTAGCAAAAGTACTCAAACTCTGCTCCATATTATCGTCGTTTGAGAGACGAGTCAGGAGAGCATCATGGACCCTGTGTGCATGCGTTCAAAACAAACTTCGCAGCATATAATGTATACAAACAAACCTAAAGCTGGCATATTCGGCAGGGACAAAGCAACCACACATGGCAAGGATTGTGAGCAATCCGATCTGACGGAGATACGTGCTTTTCCCTGTGCAAACAAATAAATTGCCACAGGGATGGAATAAGAAAGAGGGAGCTTGCCTGACATGCTTGTGGAAACCTTTCATGTGTGGAATAAATAGACAGTCAAATGGAACTCACTTAGGCCCTTGAACGAGCTGGAAAGAAGACGAATCACAGCAGTAGACGTCGTTGGGAACAAGTGTCCCTGCTGATGATTGAACGCCTTCCAGAATAGGATGTCGACCCGCTTTGATGGCTAAAGTACCGGTAAATTCCGGGCGAACTAAAGAAGATTCGTAGGCGTAGTTCAACTTTGTGACAATGAAGCATAGATACCGTAATTGCGCACTAGATAGGTTCTCAAGTTGGAGTCAAAATAATTGAACGGATCGCTCACAGATTGTGGAATGAGCGAACGACCATAGCATATCAAGTAAGGCAACCTGCGATCAAGCCTCAATGATGGAACACCAGTTGATTCGAGGGACAGACAGCTTCAGAAGCTTTGTAGAGCGCTCCGATATCCTGCAGTACATCATCAAGAAGATCTTGTATGACTCTGAATCCGGTAAGCGAAGTTGGTCCCTAGAGGTGATACACACCCACTTGTCGCTGAGTATCAAAGTTTCGTCTAACGCATCCTTCATCCTGGCGTTTTTCTTCTTCTAGAGCGCAATGACACTTGTAAACAGGTACCGATGAGGAATGCAGACAACAGACTCACCAACTCTATACTCGAAAAACACCACTTCCCACCTTTTGATATGACGTTGATGAAACCCCTCGGTAGCTCTCCGTCGAGTTCGGTCTTTTTCAGTGTGAAAACATGCCCCCCTGCGTCTGAGTAGCTTAATTCAAAGGGCAAATCATGTTGTTCTGAGAGCTCGCGACAGAGTTGATAGATGTCTCCCACGTTCTCGCGGTATGTCTCGCGAGCAACATCAAGTAATCGATTGATACTAGCCTATTGGTGTTTGTATTGTCGGAGTAAAACGTAGTGGTCCATATGGTGCAAACTTTGCTCACTTTAACAGCATATACTCGCATGTTGACCGCTCCAAGGCCACCTTTCTTTGTTGCACATCTGTGAGACAGATGGAATACCGAGAAAATAATGGGTCGAACCTTGCTTGATGTCGCATCTTCATTCAAACTCTCTGATACTTTCTTTTCTATATCTGATATCCGGTCGTCCGAAAGCATCTTCAGAAACTTTAGCTCTGGGATGGCCTCTTGACTAAGTATAAAGGCATGCACATGTGAGATTATCCTTAAAAGTTGCGATTTTGAATTCTGAACGGCAGACCGTAGCGCTGGTAGTGAGCGCACGACGTTACGAACGTTCAGCATCTGAGCTACGCGTGAAGATGCAGGTTTGGAGGATGTCGTACTTGGCTCACGGGCTTGTGACGCCGCGATCTGAAGCGTGAAAACAATCACTACAATCACCGCTGTAGAGTGGCACAAATAAAATTTACGGAAGCAATGAGTTTGTCCAAGTCGACTTTGTTGAAGGCACGCAGACCGTCTCTAACCGCCAGGTACATGTCTTCGGTCTGGACAAGCTCTGGGGAACAAAAACGTCAAAAGTGGTGTCTTCTGCAGCTTGTCAATATCACCTTCCACTACATCTAACCGGGCATCAATGGATGATTGGACTGCGTGAGAGTACTTATGGTCAGATAGCGGCAAGACAGGAACGAAGAATATAACCTGTAATTGGGGCGAGCAGATTTACTCGAAGAAGTCTACCGGCCATTGCGGTATAGGTGTAATTTAATGTGCTGTAGACAAGATAAAACATGGGACACAAAGGGGAAACGACAGTAGACTCGCCCGAACAGAGAATGGCTGCTCTTTTTCCTGGTCATATTACCGACCAATTCCAAATTTTTTGCAGTCTCGGTGTCAACCATCATCGTTCCTGGCCAGATGTCCAGAATATTCAATAATTACCAAGCACTAACTCACCTTCGACAGGGGTATAGACGATTCGAAGCGAGCGAGCAGCATAGATGGTATTTAATTTGGTCTCCGTATGCTTGAATAGGGCAGCAGCAGCACTAAGGGCATAATATCTGAAGGCGTATAAAACGGCGAACGATGTTTGCAAATAAAATAACTGGTATCTCACTTATTAGAGACAGAGACAAGGGTCGCCGTGCGGTCCTCGTCATCCACACACAGTTGATCAATGAAGTCGAGTCCTGTATGCAGAAGTTATTAGTTGATGCATTGCGCTATCCGCTTCAAAATACACCTGCGGTCTCGCTCCAGTACTTTCTCATTACTGGGTGCATTGGCACACCCGAGAATTCTTCCTGTATACAGTCGACCAAAATAGTGCTGGGGGCATTGTTTCGAGACTTAGATGGGGTGACGGACGGGAGAAATGTATCAGGGATGAGAATGAGCTCTGGAGTATGGAGGTGCAGATGATGGATGGTCTTGACATATGTTTGACAGTCCGCCACCTGTTAGGTAGTTGCATCAGCACAACTGTTAGACAACCAGTGTCATACAAATAAAGACCTGTATGAGGATGGTCTTCCCCGTGTCCCTGTCTAATGCTGCAATACCGATCTCACGGCTGATTCCTGAAAAGCACAAGCCAAGGCAAAAGATTAAGTATGGCGAAGTGAGATCATGTATTGTTTGGAGCAAGTTAGAAGAGGAAATAATATAGTTCTGTGTCTAGAGGCAATGAGCATGGTGAGTTTACCTCTTCCTTCAATAACTGCCACAATGTAGCTTGCTTCTCGGTGAGCAGTATTGACTGATGCGGCGGTCTGTGGACATCCACTAGTCGGACGTGTCACAGTGGAAACTGCAGTATTCAAACGAGACGTGGTAGCACGGCAACTCCGCCCATGCCCATGCCGACTGGATGTAAGGCGATGGGTGAAGTTAGAGGGGGATGTACCAGTCGATAGGGGAGCACTCATGCCAAACATGGTCAAAACTCAACGACAAGTGGCCAAGCAAACGCGTTGTGTCACTTATTGAAGGTATTGTCACATTCGGACTCTGAATAATTAGAAGCCGGTTTCACCACGAAGCCCTTGTCGGCTTTGTACACTTTTCGATAATGTTCACATAAACATCGGCAAATCTCCCTTGGGAGGCTTGAACACTTTCAACACATACGTTGCCGTCTCGAGAGGCACAGGCCGATCCACAGCCGATCCAACAATACGACTGCTCCGCGACTTTAACAGCGATATATTCAGACACTACCCCGACTTTGAACTTAAGATACGATGAAAAACTCGAAAAGCTGCACAAGGAGACGAGAGAAAAATATAATAGAGGCTTATTGTAAAAGAAAAAGATAAGCATGCCGAATAAGGACAATGATAAGATAACGGGATCAATGTCGGACACAAGATGACGAATCTATCCAAAAATGACGTCAATTACCTTTTATCTGGGTTCAAACAAGGAACGCGCTTATGCTTTAATTGTCCATCCATCAAAATACAAAGAAATGCAATGTTGGATCTATATTACAGGGTGGGTCAGAACTGGGTAGTTAACCAAATGAAACCCAGTGGGGTTTCAATTGTAGGAGTACTGTCAGGGAAACCTCATCCAGCAATCTGTGGTCCCAGACCAATGATCTACAACAACCCCATTCAGTGATCCATGGTCCCGGACCAATGATCTGCAACAGTCCCATTTGGCAATCCATGGTCTCAGACCAATGACCCGCAATAACCTGTTTCTTGTGATCCATGGTCCCAGACCAATGTAATTCTAAGTTTAAGCGAGGCACGAGCTTACACCAGTCGAATTGCATGCCCGCCCGGACATGGCCGTGCACTCGCGCAACCAGCTACCTCATCATGCACAAGTTGCCCATGTCAACAACACCTGGCATTGTTTTCCGCACATAGCTTAGTTCACCCGCGGTACGTGTTCCTGCGTTGCTCAACGCATTGAGTGTCACTAACCATAGCTCCATGCACACAGGGTCAGTGTCTCGGAATCACACAATGCAGCGGAGACCACTCGCTGCAGCATGTGTTTTTCCAGAGGGGCTCACACCAACCCTTTTAGCTCTCATATGCATACTTGCACATGCACTCGCTTGCTGCATCTCCACACCTCACTCAGGTAAAAACAATGCTCGCTCGCTTGCCGCAGAATCCGCAGACCTCGTAGCAGATTCTATTTTGCATTTCATTTCACACAGCATGTACATCTAGGCTCTTCATGGACAATAATGGAGGACATAACGATGAGTCTAGTCACAACATGCTTGTCGAACCTCTCATTGCTTGAACCATCCAGGCCTGCCTCTCCGTCATTGAGAGTCACAGATTGGGCGAGATTTCCACTTCAGAAGCTACCATACGCTTCTATCGGATTTTGCCCAACGACGACCATGGTGAAGCCGCCCTCTGGCATTACATCGACCTCCTTTCACAAGCGGATAGAGAACAAACCCTCGCTAGTGTCCGCGCAAATGCTACTTTCACTCCATCCACATGTCTCAGAGATCGCATTGACCTCGGAGACGACTCAGGAGATGACACCGAACAAGCGAAACAGATGCGCGAGCCCAGTCACAAAGTGTCAGAGCATGGTGACGAAGCTTCAGATAGAGGCGTTAAGCGCACGCATTCACGCTTTAAAGAACCAGATACGGGAGAGACAAGGGTTATGCGTGCAAGTGAACCCAGTTATGTCTGGCTCCACTGTCCGGTTAAGAAACACTCCGTCGAAGTCTGCATTGCCAAGACGCGTGCACTCAAAGCCACGTATGTTGCTGATCTTAAAGCCGCAAAGAATAATCTCATCACACAACCTGATGTCCCCCACTTCCCTGATGGTCTGTGGACCGATGTTCTTGCCGACTGTTTCATTGACCTCGACAAAGTTTATTCCAGACATTACGCTCTTGAGTCTGACCACAAGCACACTCAGACCATTGGTGACCTCGACATCACACTCACATCTGGCAGTGGGAGTGGCAAGCCCAACAAAACAATCAGGACACATGGGGAATGGACAATCGCTTTCGCTGCTGCCAAGACTGCCATTCTCTTCGCCTATCCCCATAGAGGCAATGAGCTCACCCAATACGAGGCCTTCGTTATCAGTCAATTCTCCACCATTGAAGACATTAGAGAACACAGCAAGGTCATCAATCTTGACCGAGCAATACGGTTGCGTGTCTCAAGGGGAAACGATCTATCCTTCGTTTCTTACAGCGAGTTCAACGACCTCTTCACCCGTCACATCTTCTCCAACCCTTCACTCGGTGAACGCAACATCAAGTAAGCCAGGACCGAGTACTCAGGATTACAACTAATATGTAGGTGTTGCACCACCTGCTATCATTTGATCCCTAATTTTGAAGATTGGAGGTTCAGAGGTTGTCTGGAGGTGTTATGATCTGGTCCCTTACGGACCTCCAGTGACCTGATTTGGCAACTAACCCCATACTCTGAGCCCAACCTTATCTAAGCCCATCCTGAAGTAGTCCGAGCCTGAGCCCGAGCCCCGTTCTTATCCATCCCAGAGCTTGATTATGATTTCCTTAGTTATTTCTGTCCAACCCTGTTCCTCTGTTATCTGTATATAAGCCTCGCTCTGTATGTACTTTGCTCTTTAGTCGGAAATCAACTTAGATACCCTTGAATCCCTTATTAGTTTCTCACTCTGTTCCCTCTTAGTCCTCCCACTTCTCTTGTCCGGCCTCACTCCAAAATTAAGGGCACGTGCACTAGTAGATGGCGCAGCATACAAGCTGAAGCCAAGCCCTTACTGATCCCCCTTGGTCAAGCTTGCTCCAAGCTTGCTCCGAGGTTCTGCACATAGACCCCGGTCTTAACAGAAGGTCAGGACCCAGGGGTATCACTGTTAGGGGTCATCCACAAATAAGCTACCTATTTATGAACAATTACTAGGTAGTTAAATAGT
>QFFB01022925.1:0-12513 GCA_003316465.1 Ramaria cf. rubripermanens
GGCAGTCGGTCTAAGGTTGGTCTGCGATAACACAGGTTTTGGGAAGTCATGGCACTGAAAAATTAAGTATGACAGTTTGTGAGCTTATAAGTTAGGTTGTCGATTGCTGTCAGTTCGGCGAGTGCTGGCCGTTCTTAGCTTTCTCTGGTACGAGTCTAAAACGACCGACGTGTCACTGTTATCCTGTCACACTTGACTGATGACTCATCTTGACTCGATCGGTGGAGTCATCTGCACCGCTTAGGCCTTAGGCCTTATTTATTATGTACAGTCTGTCGTTTGGTTTCTGCAGCATTTCGCTGCGGAACGGCATCAATATTTACTTATGTTTATTATAAGAAAAATGGCCGCCTTTCGATTTGCAACATCCGAATCCTATGCTCTGATACGCCTGTAATAATGTCTAATTTTCTTATGTGAAAACCGGATGATGCCACGTGCAATAATGCATTATGGTTTGTTCTGTGTACTGTATGTGTGTATGGCATCTCTTCCCACATCTGCAATTTAATTAAGCTGAGAGTAGTACCTACTTTATGACTTTGCTGCGGCGTTATCCTCGAAGGCCGTGCGGCCTAGTATATAGTACCTATATATATATATGTATGTGTGTATACTTCCGTTTCGTGGTTTCAACTCAATGAGGGATGTATCCCTCTGATGCACGTAACTACATTAGAAGATTCGATCGAGGGGATATTTCCCTGGAATGAATCTAGCTAGACGAACAATAATGATATGGCTCGTATCATAGACCCGCTACTCCGTCAGACTCTCGTGTTTCCCGATGTGATGCATGCATGGTTATTACTGTAGCTATTGTGTATGTTCTGACAAAGCTGCCGAGGACACATGATTGAAACACAAACCAGTGAACCGCAGTACCTGCAAAAGACATCTGCCTAGTCAAATTCGGACTCCTTGAGATTATTTCCGTGAAGAACCTGCCCGACATGAGTAAGATTATACCCCTGCCCCTTTCGTCTATATCTAATCAGATCACGCAGGAGTGGGATAGCACTCGCGTAAAATGCGCATTCTCGAATGCCTAGGCTCTCTCTTGCACGGTTGTCCATCACGTACCCGACGGCGTCCACTCCTTCTTTCAGTTCGTCCGGGATCTCTCCTAAATGAAGACCAAGCATGTGGCAAACCTCCTTGAACGACGGCCTATCGTAAAAAAAGAGTTGTCCAGCGAACAAGTTGAGTTCGTGGATAGTTCGGGAAGCCTGAGGTCTGGATTTTCGCAGAGGGGGTACCACGAAGAAGGTCAAGTCTTCAAATGAGCGAACCTGTCTAGATACCCGTGGTGAGTAGACATGCAAATGGACATGTCTGGATTCTCGAATTTCTGGCAGGAGTGCGTTGGCCTCAAATGGACTAATAAGCAAAAGCATGTTTGGCTGCACATCTGAACGGAGGATCCAGGTCACCGTGCGGAGAAAGTCGTCCATGGAGCCTGCGAAGTCATCCAGCCTGATAGTACCTGAAAAGTCTTCGGTAGCACGCAAATTAGGACTTTGAAAGAAAGATCTGCTCGTCGTCAATATGGCTGTTCCCTGAGATGTGCCTTTAAGGCAATCGGCAAGAGAACGGAAGCGGGCACAAGTAATGCCGGATCGGATGAATGGTCTCAGAGCCGGGTCGATGTGGTGCTCGAGCGGAGAGCTGCTAGATACACGCTCCACCTGCATCTCCTCTTCTTTCTCGTGAGCGAGCTCCCTCTCCTGTTCTTCCAACAGTGCGCTGCTCCTCGACATCACAATACCGAATTGCTGACATTTCGCCTTGATGGCTTGCTGCCGCTCACTCAGGCCATCCTCACCTCCAACCCAATCAAAAAGCGCATCATTTTCTCTAATCCCATATAGCTCTATTAATGAGCGTGACTCTTTCTCCCGCAGAACTGTCGCGAGGTCGGACGGTGATAAGGAGCCCTCGCTGTACTTCTCCCATGCGGTACGACGAATATCGAAGTTAAGACCCTGGCTTGCCCAATGTGCGCCATTGTCCTTCATCTGTACACACGTCTCATGCAGTGCCCACATGAGAACGTCATTCGAGTCCAACTCCTTCTTGGCAACGTCAATAGAGGCCTGAATTTTTCTGTGGATTTCGCTGGAAGCAAAGAACAACACAGAGTGTTCGCTTCCCAATTTGCGCATCCGCATGCACCCTGATGACCATAATTTCATCGGGACAAGGTAAACGATGCTGATAACTCTCACCTTGGACCAATTTGTCCTTACTCATCTTGGGTCCGAGCGTCACTACTGCCCTTGTACCGCTCGGGAACTTGAAGTCCGTACCACGCGTACGGGCCTCATCGAGGTACACAAGGGCCTTGTTCAATTGTGTCTTGTACACTGAACTTTCGAGTGGTTCAGCGTGCCCATCCCGAGTCAACACATAAAACTCGTCGTCACGTGAATCGCAGTAGACGGCAGCTTCCACGGTCGGGCGCATGTCCCGTTTCAGCCATTCTTGCGCTACACTTTTGTTCTGAAGCTCAAGAACCTGTGCACCAACATCCAAAAGTACCATAGTATGCGGATCTTGTTCAACAATCAGTTGTATCAAATTGGTTGCTGTGATGTCAGAACCCGTGTGGACTACGGTGCGATTCTCCACACGAAGAAGATATTGAAGGACTTGGGCATTGGTATGTCGTTGGTCTTCGGAATCCAGCTGATGTATGGACAGTGGCAGCAGGTAACTGTTATCTTTTGTTCCACTAAAGCCAGTGGTAAGATTAGTCTTCTTTCGTGCAAGGTCCCATGAGTTTGTGGTGAGCTTGTATTCAAACTCCTTGGCTTCCTTAGGAAAGACGCACTCCGACAAGTAGAAGTCAATTACCGCCTTATTGTACCGCAGTCGGGGAAATATGTGATGATGTTTCTGGTCAGCATCATCAAGATTCAAGCCTTGTAGGCTGCCTAAGCTTTTAGGGAGGTCGGTTAACCCCTTGATCCAGTCGTCGTATCGCAGAGAGGGATCATCGCAATTAAGTAGATGGTGGAATGCAACTTCAAGTTGCTGGTTTGAAAGGCCACCGTAATAATAGCACAAACATGTGAAAACGATAACCACGTCCGGATGCGCAAACTCTGCTCGTGGGGCTGGGCTGTCCTTGGCTCGATAGGGAACAGCTAGCATCGATCGACTTGTGTCCAGTCCATAATCGACGCGCCACCGCTTCTCCTTTAGACTGAGCAGTATGATCCCATGGGCAACGAGACCACGTAGAAGGAGAAGCTGGGTAAAATACTCGGCAGAGTATTGTTCCAGTATATCACTATCAGTCTGCGTGACTCTAATATCCGTCACGAACTGGAATGCACTCCTTCGTATCGCAGGCGGATAGCTTCGGAATGGAGTGGAAGGCATTTTCTCCTCATAAACGATCTGATGGGCGATGGTCCTCAGTAACTCGTGGCCACATTCATGTGTAAGGATACGAGTCCGAGGGAAACGCTGGGGTTCTGCGGACTGTAATTCGAGCCCATCAGAATGCCTCGTATACGCCTCGTCCAGATGGTCCCGGAGTAGAGAGAATACATTCTGGATGATTTGCCATCGGTCAGGCTGAGCCTGCAAAGGCATGGGTGTTCCGAGGGTATAAATCAGTTGATATCTGACACTGAGAAGCTCATCGCTTTCGTCCAGAATATCACGGGTTCTGGAATCTAACCAGCGCTGTGCTTCCAGGAACGGATAGGCCTTTTCTGTCTCCCTGGTATTGCACAGTAGATGAAGACCCATCAGTTGGAATGAGAGAATATGCTCCGGCTGGCATAAGAGAACACCGCCATCTCGAGCGCAGGTTTTGAACATGTCACAGATCACGCGAACCTTGCCTGCGTCCAGGGAAGCACTTCGGCTAAAAGGTAGGTAATAGAGCCGCCTATTTGCTAAACCGCAAATGCGTTGTTTCAAAATATGGAACATCTGAGTACAGAGGGGCTTCAGCACAACCACGCGGACGAGTTTGTCTCCATCAGCCAGAGCGGCTGAAATGATGGGAACGATGACCTGCGGAACGGTTATAAATAAAAAGAAAAATTAAATGCATGAAGAACTGACCGATGACTTGCCCTCCCCCATGTTTAATTGCATGACAGTGTTTTGATGATCTTTTGGAAACATCATATCTTGCGCGATAGAGGCCTGGACAGGGCGGATAAGAAAGTTTGCGTCAAGCTGTATCAATAACCAATCCGGGTATTTCATTACTTTCCAGCCTTGACCTCCGTTATTGGCCGCTTCTTTGACAAGCTCTGACTCGAGTCCAAGCCGATGAAGTGTGGTGATCCGCGCGTCGCGTTGAATGGCCGCCAAACCTTCAGCATAGCGAATCAAAGCCTTTCTCCAATCATGGTGAACCTTGCGTCTAAAGGGACGGGATAATAGATTGAGAAGACATTCTGGTCCCAAGGAAGGCCATTGTCCCGCAAAATAAAGCACTTTTTCAGGGACACTTCGCGGTAGAAGGGCTCTCTGGATGATGTTACCCGCCAATGTAGGCCGATTTTCAAGGGCATCTACACATCGATGTAGATCATTAGAGTATCGAGAAGGAAACCCTCCAGAGTTTCTCTGTGAGAAGCTTGAAACGAGCCCCCGGGTTAACGATAGGGGTTTCGGTTTTGTAAACTCCGACAAGGTATCATGTAGATGTGCCACCATTGTCTGAGAACATGGAGATATTGGACCAAGTCTTTCGTTGCTTCGGACAAGATCAATGAGGCTGAGGGGAACATATGTTGGAGTCCGAGGATTCAATGTTGGTGACTGTAGAGCAACCATAGATGTCCCTGCCAGACCGTTTGGGATAGTATCAAGCGCAGCCTGTAGTCTGTTTGCGTGTATAAACAGACGACGATTGAGGAATTTCGACGAGAATAGAACCTCAACCGCATCCTTGAACGACGGTTCTATCAAGGAGAAGTCATCAGTGGCAAACGTGCTCGGCAGCTCAACGACGGAACAGGGCCATTTCTGAAAAAGATAGTCGGCGAGTGATTGACACTGTCTGTTGCATTCGGAATCATAATCGTTCTTCCTTCGGGTTGCAGCGTCCCTCGAGGTCTCTCCGAAATAACTCACCAACCCAGCTTGAGGACTAGATTCGAAAGTGACGCAATGCTCTCGAGCAAGAGATTTAATCTCCTTGATTTGAAGGGTATACCCCGGTGACAAATCGAAAGGCTGGTCCTTGGGAAGTAGGGACGCAGCCTGCCGGAAGATGGGCTCCGAGGAAGCGTTTGCTGCCACCATATGCAAGGCGTCTACGAGTTGGATATCGAGGTCGGACCGATACGAAAGAATCCCCAACGCAAACATTAACCCATACAAATCTGTCTCTTTTGAAGCGGACAAGCAGAGTGAAAAAAGAGAGAACCATGTCTCGCTGGGAGATTTCGAAAGCCACGCGTATGGATTGTCAAGGGAAATATCTGTGTCTACTTGAGTCGAGAATGTGCACCAGTCTTTAAACTGTTTCCATATGTCAATGCTGGGTGATAGATCACGACGGGCCGTCCCTTGGGCGATGAGAGATGCCGTCTCAAAAACGATGCGCTCTTTGTTTCCAGACTCGGTGCTTGATTGCGCCAGACAACGATCTGGCAAGGAACAGTGGTCTACATAGTGTTCAATAAGGTCGTCAAAAACTTCATACCACGGGAATCTAGACTTACCGACGAATGACTGTGTTCGATAACTTTGCGAGCCAGGTATCAGTCTGGAATTTCGATGCTCTGCCCGCTCTCTTAACGCGACATTGCCCTTGTACCTGACCGAGGGTGATTTGGCTGTTGCATCAAATAGAGCTTGTTTTCCTCCGTGATCAACAATTGCCTCTACAAGCGGCGCAAACAGTTCACTCTGTGAGTGCGGTGAGATGTTGCGATTCCAGTTAACCTGCTCCATAGACGTGAGATGCTTAGGATAGTATGTCCTAACAGGGGTCAGAGCGTGAATTAATTCAAGTAACTTCATGTCCCTTGCTGTGAGTTGGGTAAACGCAAATGAATTTGCAGATGTCAGCATTTTCAGGGCCTGTTGAACCCCAGTTAGATGGGTGAGGGGGTCAGCTAGATGCGAGGAGGTTAAGATGTGGGTATAAGCTAGTAGGTACCAGCTCGTTAGTGTTCCATCACCAACGAGACGACCGATGAGCTCGTCAACCTCATAACTGAATATCCTAATCTTCAGGCCTGGATCCTCAGGGAGTTCGACCCCGAGTCTCCTGAGGTTAGGCGTGGAAGGTACCGATACCGACTCGAGTCTCCCTTCTGGAACGATAACCTTCCGTCTTCCGTTCTTGGATTCGAGAATGAGCTTGTTTTCCAAGCCAAACAAGGCGCCGATGGATTGCGTGGATGCAACAGAGAGACCAGGAAAGTCCTTACATTCTAGATCCCCTCGAGCACCTATTGAGAAGCTCAGCTTATATCGTGGTAAGAAGATCTGTAGGTTTCCACAGCAGTGCTCTGGGCAACTGCTGCTGGGTTCCTGTAAGGGCTCGCAGGTCACATATAAATTGGTGATATCGGCCTCCAATCCCCGAAAGACTACCGAAAGTGTCTGTAAAACATGGCTTTCTGGGCTCAACATGGCCTTGCAGGCACCTTCCGAGGCCGCCCTCGTAAGTCTGGGGTTAGTCGGTGTCGCCAACGGGTCCTCTAGGAAAGGCATAGTCCAGTCAGGCGACACAGAGGGATCCCACCCTGATGGCGCCGGGTAAAATTCTAGACGTCGTGATAATTCGCGAAATCTACAAACTGTGCCTAACCGTAGGGCATTCGGCACGTCGCCCTGCAACTTATCAAGGTGAACGAACTCCGATACCTCATGTGAGCGGACGTCTCGAGTACGAATTAGAAAATGGGGGCCGATCATACAAAAATGAACCTAATTATCATTAGAACTAGACATTAGAAATAACGATAAAAATACCGCATACTTCAAATTGGTCTTGGATATTATAACTCAGCTGGTACGCCATCCCCCTCATGGTTGAAGGGACAACATCCATCGCAAACTACAATACATAGGTCAGCTATGTATTGCCAGTAGATTAAAGAAATTGTTGCAAACCTGGTGCGGAAACACACACTTGAACAAGGGATGCTGAAGGATATTGTTCGGAAGACAGCCAACCGTCATTCCATCCACCCGAAAAGTTCCATCAAGCAGATTTAGATGAACATAGCAAGCCTGGTCTGCACTATCTTGAACGAAAGTTTTGCAACCTATCCAGCGATCGCCGATGAGTCTCCATGGGACCGAGGGGTCCCGTCGGAATCCCTGCCATGCGGAACAAATGGCGTCTTCCAGGCCTTCGGCATCGTCCAGAATGGATTGGACAAGAACGTTGGTCACCTCCACAGATAACACTATATCTCTCTCCACTAGGTAGCGTAGGTGCACTGGCAGGGCTGACAAATCACCTGGATCATTGTTCTGAAGGACAATAGCACATTTGACGAAGGTGGAAATGTTTTTTGGATCCCTGAAAAGGGAGATATCGGTGAGTCCCAAGGCAAACGTGGAGCGACACGTAGCGGCAAGCTGGATGACACGATTCCTCATGTCGATGGCCAGATTTGCGGTGGAGTTTGCCGATGTACCTTGCCCCTTCAGGAGGTGAAGAGTTTGAACCAGCCACTTCTCCACAGTTTGTCGAAGACTTGACAAGAATTCCAGAGTATCCCGCCGAACGACTTCGGATCCGCTTAACGAGAATAAGCGACATGCTAAAACACTGAGTGTTAACGCTGTCCAGCTCTCCCGCCAATTATCACAGATGCGATCAAGTCGGCTCCGAAGCACGCCGATGACCTCTTTCCCGAAAGTCTCTTCCTTAAGATCAAAGTGAGACTCTCGATGGTCCAAATCGGACCCTTTTTCTGCCTGCCAAGCGGCCTGTCGAAATAACAGATGAACAGTGGGATCTCCAAGCGCGATGGTCCCTGTGACCAGCTCACGCATCATGTTTCGCCACTGAAGCCGATGGCCAGAGCGAATATGCCCGAAGGCCTCCCATTCATGATAAGACAATTCAGGGGGACAATTCGATTGTCTCGCAATGACCATGTTGGGAGTATGATTCGTGGCGATGACAGTCCACGCAAGCGATTTGTAAGGTCCGGAAAGTGACTTCGGCGTACACATTTCGCGGATTGCGATATCTGGGAATTCATCGGGAATCCATTCACCGATGGCGACGTTGTATAACTTGTACCGTAGTGGATGGTTTTTGACAACCTCAGCTTCAGTGCACGGAAAGCTGGATTGACGGTAATGCGACACGAGAAAGGATTTTGCAGTGGATGCTATGGTTATTTCTTGAAATGAGTCCGAATGAAAGAATTTTTGAAGGGGAGAGTATTCCTTCAGAACGTGGCTAGGTCCATCACCTCGTCTGTTAACACTGTCGGAAGAATAATTTCTAGCCAGCCGATAAGTGATATCACGCCATATACCAAATGGCTTAGGCAAATGTAGCTCGAATACCACGAGACTACTGAGAATGTCGTCCTCAGGCAAAGGCCATTCAAAGATAGTAATCCTCATACGATCAAGGCGATTCTCTGCAAGGCATTTCTGACACGTCCAAGAATGGTCGCGCCACCGAGTGTTGCCATATCTATCAACCCACTCATGATCACTATGCGAACGCAAGTCATTTTCGCATTTCGATCTATGATATTCCGCATTCAAGCGGGCGCACTCTCGTCTCTTGTAGTCTCTCATTGCGGTTGCTTCCAGTATGATATTTGCGCGCAGTTCCTGCAAATCACTGTCGGTCTGGAAATAACGGGCAGCAAACGAATCCTGATGGTCGATGAACTCGAAAAGAGAGAGCTGACAGTACTTTGCGTCAGCGTGACGGCGGCTGACATGTGTCTCGATAGCTCGAAGTCGTCTCATTTGACAGAGCGTTGGCAGAATGAGAGATTCAAATGAGACGATGGTGAACTCAGGTGAGTAATCTCTGAGTAGAGGAATGGCCTCGACCGTTGTCTCGTCAAGAGCAACCCAAAGTTCCAAAACGATCAGAAAAACGCGAGAGAACTGTTCTGGATTTCTCAACGTGATAGCGATCCCATCAAGAGAAGTGATCATTTGTCTGAGGATCTCCAGTCGCGAATCCACGAGAGTGGTCTTCTGCCAATCGTGTAAATCGTTGATAATCCAACGTTCAACATCCAGAACAGCGAGCCATAACTTGGAACCATCGAATTTTGTGGGAATAGGGGCGGGAGGAGACAATCCTATTTTGCGAAGATTATGGTCGACAAGGGTGGCTTCGAAAGATTCAGGATCGAAGCAACTACTTCGTCGCTCCAATTCACTTTTGCGATTGTAGACACCCGACAGGTACGCTCGGCTTCTTGTCAAAGCAAAACCTTCGGCCGCACAAATATCCTCTGTCGTCGGAACGGTCCACGGTAGGGGACTAGCCTCTAGCTCCTGAACGACCCGCCACTGCTTCTCGAGAAGTTGGCCGCAGGACTGACTTTGGCCTATAATGTAATCGAAGGGAAAGCCAGTGTGGTCCAACGACTTCAGCTTCCAGATACGGGTCGCAATTTTAACGTTCATCGTATACAACAGATCGTGGTCCAATCCAGCCAGAGAGGCCTTTTCAAGAGTTCTGGCGAGGACGTATGTTGTGAATATCTTGTAACCATATCGCTCATCTATGTTCCACTCTGATAGTGACGTCTGTAGGGCAACGCGTATCACCAGCCATTGGGGGTCTCGACGCCATGGATTGAGCGCGCTTTTCCATAGCACGTGGTCATTGATACGTTTGGTAACGTACACAGTGCTGGAAGCCATGGCACTGACATCGGGGGTCAAGGCTCTTGCAATCCCTCCTAAAAGCTCTGACATATAGCGAATATCAGGCACTTCCCGACATTCCTTCTGCTCTGATTGGGCCTTTATGGTCGTAGGCATAGCCTCTGGCATTTCCGTACAATCCATAACGTCCAAATAAGCGCATAAAGATTTAATTACCAGAGGATTGTTTGGAATAGAGAGGCGAGGGCGAGAAGGATATTGTATGAGGAGTTTACCGCTGTTTCCAGTGACGTCTGCCGCCATTGCGGAGGCCTGGAAGAATTCAAGCGTAATCTCATCTTCCAACTTGCGAAGAATGATCCCTGCGTTCTGTTTAGAGATAAGGAGGCAAACTATGTCTAGTATCATGACAAAAGCCACGTTAGGGTGATTTCGAAGTCGAGACTTGATGCCGACATACCATAGATCTCCATATTTTCTATAACGTTCTCGAGCTTTTGCGAGTCTATCAAGGCCCCCTTACGAACTTGCTGCATTGAACGTAACATTTTGTCCAGGACGCGCCAGCAGTGGCGAACGTCCTGGTCAGCCTTGTCGTGAATTACGGCTTGATAAAAATCGCCTGCGCTCTCTATAACGTGCGAGAGTAGTGCATTCTGCTTGTCCACGTCTCTGTCTTCCTCCTGGGGGAGATGTGGGGGGAGAAACAGATGATTGACTATGTAGCTGATATCCGAGAGATCCATTGATCACGGTGAACTAACAAAAATATGAATATGGTGCATATGAAGACGATTGCGAGTATAGACAACAGGCTAAAGCATGGTACTCACTCGAATAGAGTGTATTTAACGGATTGGGGTGTTCAAGTTGGAGATTGGGAGTAGGTTTGGATAATCGATAGCTCTCAGTGGCACTCTTATCTAGGAATGAAACTGTGAAAGAGAGGCACGCCGGCGGCTGTGAGCCTATATATGAATGAACTCACCATCCCTGTGCACAGAGCTGTGCACACCCATTGTCTTAAACATTCAGCCACTGCGGTACCGTCGTTAATCATAAAAACAATCCGTTGGATCATGCACCCTTTCATGGAAGTCTAAACACAACAACCGTGAGAATACAACTTGGCAACGTCGGTTACAAACACTAGCGCCGCCGCCTAATGTATGTGACCTCAATTAATTACCGTCAGTGGCTGTTCGATAATCATCTCCTCATAAAGGGTGTTTGCATTAAAATCCCCCTTTGACCTAGATCTCGGCACTCAAGATCAAGTCTTTAATGAAATTTCTCGCACTAGTCACGTCGCAGTGAGCAGGCGTCACGGTAATGACAGTCCAGACTGATCTTTATCGCATGCGCAGGGCCATTTAAGAAATCTATACACGCTAGCTATAAGCAGGATCTTGCGCCGCAGCAATAAGTTCGTAGTGATGCATTACACAGAATTGGCGAACAGCTAACAATCTCGGTTTTCCAAGCCAGATATCCTCCGGGCCATAAATCCATTCACAAATGGCCAATAAGACACCGCGCGAAGAACAAGATTCCGGAAAACCCTATGCCATCCGCTGCCAGCGTTGAGAAGGATCGTGAGGCCTCTGGTTAGCCCAACTGCTTTGACACCTAGTTTTCTGCGCGAATTAGCATAATTCACAAGATCGTTGTCTCCTCGTGTAGGATCACTTGACTTCGAATGTGACTGAACGGCGTGTGCAACAGCGACTGCATCACATATACCCAGGTTCATCCCCTGGCCACCGACCGGAGAATGGACGTGTGCCGCATCACCTGCTAGCAGAATATTCCCATCTCCTACTTTCTGGAAGTATGTGCTTGCCACCGCAGCGCGCACCTTGTAACTTGACGCTGAGGCAACAGACGAAATGGTGATTTTGGTGTCCCACGGATTCCGAGCGTCCATCAACTGTTGCAGGTATTCCAAGGAGAGTTTTCTTGGTGGTGGTGGTTCGCCGGCAGGGAACAGGTATCCTATCCGCCAAATGAACCTAGGGGCTTCGGTGCCTTTCTTGTCATAAAGTGGAACGAGTAAAAGGAAATTATCAAGGTATGCAGATAGTTTATCCCGTGGAATATCTTCAGGAAGCGGCTCCTCGAGAAAGGCATCGGCAAGAACTATATGGAAAGAAGGGGGAACCGTGGAATCATCATAGGCAACGCCGGTGTGGGGATCTGTGAATTCGATCCCTACGAGGCGACGTATCTATATAAAGGCTGCCTTCAATCGCCCTTCTCCAAGATCCTAAGAATGGGACGAACCGTTGAACGCGATCCATCCGCACCAATCACATACCGAGCATTAACGACATTTCCGTCGTCAAACATCACATTCACGCCGCTCCCTCGTTCATCCTGACACAAACCGACCGCGACGTGGTTCATAAAAATGTGGATGCCCTCTGAGGCAAGCCGCTCCCTAAAGATCCTCTCGACTACATATTGTGGGATAAGGACTGAAAATGGGAATACGGTGATGTCATGTAGCTGGGAGAGATCAAACTCGAGGATCTTGTTGGTCGTTCCACGCAACAGGACGCTCTCGCAGCGAATACCACTGTCGATAAGTGGTTTAGCTAACCCAATGGTGTCCAGGACCTAAACCCAGTGAGCAGATGAAATTTCCACTCGCGAATGAGGCTCATGAGGGAATACCTCTAGCGTATGTGAATGAAC
>QFFB01022927.1:0-11238 GCA_003316465.1 Ramaria cf. rubripermanens
GTACAAATATTAAATTATTTCTGGAGTTGTGCTGCAGCATTGTTTAATATTCTTGAAGCCTTGTAAATGACATGTTCTGATAGATTGAGGCATTAGCAATAACACCAAAGTCTTGAAGGGTTCCAAAACACCTTCTTAAGGGACTAACAAGCTATGGTGACAATGACTTTGCCTTGTTCCTGTGCAAGCATGGCCTGTAGGCCTATGGGATACAAGCTGTAATGGAACCAAGCAGAAGAAATGCCTCAAGCAATGAGAAGGGCCACTTGCTAATGTCTCTATCACTGTCAAAGATAACATATGCACCCTTGCGCTTCCCACAACATGCTCATCTGCGATGCTGAAAGGTGGTTTTTTATGTTCTTCACCAGCTAAGTTTTGACCCCTCCAATGCTACTGGCAATGATACTCAACATTAGCATGGCCTTGACATATATAGCGAATTCCCGCAGCAAAGGAACCACTCACAGATGAGCTTGGACCCCAATATGGCCACACATAACATGTTCTCACGGCATCGTGTCACTGTAAAGAAACGGTTGTTTATATATCTGTGCATCAGCCAAAATAAAACATACTTATGCAGAGTGTTGGCTAGTATGGTTGAACGCAGACGAGGAATGTTATGCAGACGTGATATTGCCGCACAGTCACCATCACCATTATATGCATTGGTGACATTGGCTTGTCAATTTTGCAGCCAGAATGTGAGTGGCACACATTGATTTGGATTGTATAGCTGACTTTGGCCTCAACTGGTACTTTGACTCGTAACCAGCCTGTCTACTGTATGTTAATGCATTTTTGTGAAATCATGCGCTTTCACACAAGCATCCACATCCCATCACCTCCATAGGCGCAGCCAGGCCATATGCCGAGCCGATCAGGATGCCGAGGGTGCGTAGTAAATAGACATGTGTCTGCATGTTCATAAGTAACCAACAAGTAACTCAGGTCCTGCTGTGGGTGTTTTCTCTCTGTATCAAGTAATGATTTTGGCGGTATACACTGTATTTCTATGGTCAAGGTTGAGACTCTGACTTTCAATCTGTGCTCTCTCCTACCTACATCACTGCGGAGCAATTGTGGTTTTCACATGCTTTGTGGTGTAGTAGGCCAGGCGGTGACCAGTCTGCCCATATTGCACTGGGAGCGAGTGTTGTGCTGATGATGATTCCGCAACTATACACTGTGTGATATTTTGATACTGTTGCCTGCAGTGCATTTCTGCACCATCACCCTTGTCCTTGTCCTTGTCCTCAATGGCACTACCGTCTATGTACACAAAAGGCCTCCAGCCTGTCGCTTCTGCTAACATTCATGCCACCACTAATGCAGGCAGCATTTCAGCCAGACATTCAAAGACTAACCTCAATTTCAAGTCAGCCCTCCGTGCAGAGGGCACCATCCAGCTCCTTGAAGGCCCTAGCATCTCTGCGCTGGACATCATAGACTCATCCCCATCACCACAGCGACGCTCACTTATCACCACCATCATCGTCTCGCCAACGCCAGAGGGACGGACCATCAGACCAGTGGGATATGGCAGCTGATCACATGCAGGGCGTACATAAATGCTAGTTCATGTGGCTTATTCCTTATTTTCACATTGGCTCCCCATGCCCTCCATCACGGACCTCCCCCATCTCACATCCGACTACCACCTTCGAAAGCCTCAAGGAAATGGCACCAATCAATCTCATCTAGCAGTTGACGAAGGTATCTATGCATTTAAACCTGCAGCAGACAGTGATTTTCGTTCTGTTTGTCCAGCCTTAAACACCCTCGCGAACCATTCATACCTGTGCGTGTTACTTCCGTCCCCACTTAATATCACTAGTTTCAACACTGATCATCGCCTCAAGTCCTCACAATAGCAGAAATATAGCTTTCTCCACCCTCTCCCATGCGTTACAGGAAGGGTATGGCATCTCGCCCATATTCGTGGACTTCCTGGTTTTGGGGAGATATATACTTCTCCAGTGAAGTGTCTTGACACCACTCAACCTACATGAGATTAATCAGCACAATGGCATTGAGTGCAACGCAAGTGTTGCACATGACGACAACGTAGATGGATCCAAGCTTGCTCCAACATGGGTCAATCCTGCCTTACTCCACAAATTCACTAGCAAGGCCTATTCGGGGATGAGTCTGCATTCATCAGAGGATAGCAGTGCTATTACTGTTGAATATATAGCGCACACAAGAGTTGTCTGTGAGGCTGAGTGCGCTGCTCCACCCGATGCCATACATGCGGAGATTGCCTAAGGCAAATTTGCAATGGTCCTTAACATTTTCCATAAAGGTCCTGCAAAGAAACTGAATGCAAAGGACACAGAGGTCTGGTTAAAGGAAAATTAGTTTCCTGCCCATTGGATGCTGACACACAAGGAACACCTCTGGGACACTGTCACTGAAAGCAAGAAGATGCGTGAGCTGATGCAGGCGTGGGGGAGAGCCTCACAAGTCATTATCCACCATTGAAAGGCATGGAGGTGATATAAGGTGAAAGGGTATTCAAAGCAATGGGGAAAGGCATGGGTGGCCTGTTAGAAAAATTTGACCAGATGGCCCACTCACATGGTGCAGTTGCGCATGTCCCAGAGGTTCAAATGGAGGAGAAGCCAAAGAAGACCAACCTCTGACCCAGCATCTCCTCCAACCCCAACTCATTGTCCCTGTGGGACATGTCACCCAGCTGTGACCCGGATGCACTAGAGCTGCAGAATAAGCGACGCTCTATGTTCCACTCACCAGGCTTGGCAAGCAGCCCAGACCTTGCAATGCTCCTGCACAAGGCAAAGGAGAATGGCTGGGTCATGCCTGGGAGTGGGCTGGCCATTGGGCAGAGGCAGGCCTAGGAGGACCCTGGGCTTGTCCCAAATGAGTCGTCCGGTGCTGTATTTCTATCTCCAAGCCTGAATTTGCCTCGTTTGTATGGGAGCTCTTCGACATCCTCCTTTTCTATTGTGTTGGCTATGCCATGAATGCCTGGAAAGGAGGGTGCTGCTGAGCCATCAGGGAGGCCTTCTCTTTTGGATAATGGAGGAATTTCTGGCATGTCCCCCTCTGCACTGAAACCTCAGTGGTCCTTGACCAGTCCTCGCGCAAGAAGTGGTAGTAAGGTCTGCAAATTCACACAAAAACCCCTGACTTCCATTGTACAGTCCAGCTCATGCCTTCGGTGACATCATTTACATACCCAAACAGATGGGCATCTGGGTCACTGTCACAGGTCAATCTCGGTGACGCATCACCTGTGAAATCAATTGCTTCCAGTTCTGTGTCACCTGTTAGAGGTGTGAGTATGGAAGGTGATGATATGGATGCAAGAGGTCAGGAGCTAGCACAACACTGTTGGACTGATGATGAGACATTCCTGCCCAAGGAAAAGATTGCAGAGTGGTTAGGTGGTGAGTGAGTCTTTATTGTGTATTTTTAGATGTGCTGCTGAGCAGCTGTTATGATTAGGGGATGCATCAACTCTGTTGCTTTACATTACTACATGGACTTTTACGACTTTGCTAGATTATGGCTGGATCATGTGTTTAGGTAGGTTATCCTTCTCTTTCCTGACTTTCTTCTCCCAACACTGGTTTCAGATGATTTTGTGCCAAGCTCTATCTCAAGGGCAAGATGCAGCAAATCGACCACATACTCTCCGAGTTTAGTTGACACTACTGGGAATGTGTTAGATCCCCGTCCACCTCAAATCTCAGTATACCTCAGGACATCGGACCCCGTACCTTGGGCCTCTGGCCTTGGCGTACTTCGGTCACACTTGGTCACACTTGGTCACATGCCCTGTTATATTCTATTATTATTATATCTTGTTATTCTTAGTACATTCCACCCTGCCTGTATCTCATGTGACTTCTTGGTCACCCTCTCTCTGATCCCTGTCGCACACATTAGTATATAAATTTGCTCCCCACATGTATGCTAATCAGTTCTGATATCAACAAAGTATCCCCCCATCTTAGGTACTTGATATCACCTGTGAATAGGCCCTTGGGTCTCCTGCCTGAAATACTGGGACAGACAGCCACACAGGCGCAATTATATAAGTTGAAGCCAAGTCCCCCTGACCCCACCTTGCTCAGCCTCAGCTGGGTATCTCAGTACCACCCATCAGTACACATCTTAACAGTATATCAGAACTCCTATGTTCAGCTGTTACATTATGCCCATCACGACCAGATCCTCAGTATGCAATGCTAGCAGACTGACTCCAACCATACAGTCTTGCAGAGCAAGGACAGAATCCGTTCCACCCCAGGAAAACCCCTCATTCCATAACCGTTATCAGAATCTGTTGCCAGGCCCTGCACATCGGGGTGCTCCCTGAGGCCACATCAAAGATATAGTAGATGAGGGCTCTGAGGAACCACGAGGATGTTCGGAAGCATCCCAGAACCCTGGAGATGGCGACCTGAGCGACCCCTCCGACCCTGACGACAGCACTGCCAAAGGTACAGACAATGACCCCCCACCTGACCCTAATCCCAGGGAAGGTCCCGCACTTCCAGACCAAGAGCCTGTTATGGTGTTTTTTAATGCAATGACTAGGCTTGCCAACACCGTAAATGAAGGCAAGCAAGAACCCTCAAAAGCAAAGCTTTGGGAACCTAATCAGTTTGATGGCTCGGACCCAAAGAAACTCAGAGGCTTCTTACTTCAATGTAGGCTCAATTTCCGTTCTAGACCAAACTTGTTCTGAGATGAGTTGGCCAAGGTTAACTATGTTTTGTCTTTCTTGAAGGGTACTGCTCTCGACTACTTTGAGCCCTACCTGACCAACATGAGACACGAACCTGGCTGGTTATGTGACTTCGAGGCATTCACCAATGAACTTTACATCAACTTCGGTCCCTACAATCTCGAAGCTAACGCCAAGGTTGAACTCAAACAACTGATTATGAAGGACAATCACAAGGCCACCTGTTTTTTCATCGAATTCTACTGACTCGTGTCATTGCTTCAGCACAACAACCAGGCACTCTACCGAAGGGTGTACATGGCACTTCCAAAAAGAATCAAAGATGAGATGGTACACTTTGACAAACCCCAAGGCTTGGATGAACTTCGTGACCTCATGCAGAAAATCGACCAACAGTATTGGGTATGTCAATCTGAGCTCTCTCACGAGATCCATGTGGCCCCGAAACCCAAGGCCAAGAATGACAAAGCGAACCCTGCCCCGAACCATCGGTTGCCAGCTGGCAACTCCAATGCCCAGTCCAAGTCCAACTCCAATCTGCCAAAGGAGAAGGACAAGCCGAAGGGGCAGGCCAACCAGCGGCCTAAGAAACCCAACCTTACAGATAAGCTCAGGAAAGATGGCAAGCTTACCCCACAGGAATGACAGCGTCGCATGGACAACAACCTCTGCCTGCTTTGTGGCAAGGGAGGTCATGTTGTGTGTGACTGTCCATTGTCCATGAGAGGATGAGATACTCAGGCTTCTGATGGGAAGGCCTCCAAAGGTAAAGCTGAAAGTTTGGCCCAGGCCTCCAAGGCAAAAAAATAGTCAGCAACCCTTTGGTTTCTGTGCATTCTGAGGGTTGTGTTGACTCAGGTTGCACGCAAAGGGAGGTAAGACTCAATGCTTCTGCTTTTTCTATGTCTATGTCTCTTGTAGTTAGTTTATATTCTGACCTTATCCCTCATGTATCCTTCAAAGCTTTAGTAGATTCCGGCTCTACCCATTGTTTTGTTGACTCCACTTTTGTTTGTGAATATAGTCTGAAAACACAGTCTATTTCATCTATACCGCTTCACCTGTTTGATAGTAGTACAAACTCAATAATAATTGAATCAGTAGTTATACCGATCCAATTCCCCCATGGTCACACCCATTCTGTAGATTTCTATGTCATCCCCTTAGATACGTCTGTTTCAGTAGTTCTTGGACACAACTGGCTCACCCACTACAATCCATTGATTGATTGGGTATTGGGCAGTATTACATTCCAAATGACCCTCCCAGGCGTTCCTTTGGACATTCTGTCAGTTTCGGCTTGCACTTCCTCAGCCAAGGCTGTTCCGAGCCCTGCACCCCCCGTGGTGCCTACCCCGAAGCTTGAAGCACCCAAGGTTGCCTTGATCAATGCAGCTGCATTCACATGCGCCTGTAAAATGGAAGGTACCCAGTGTTTCTAGTTGAACCTTGCCATGGCCAACATCTCGGCCCATTCGGCATCATCCCCCCCCCGAACAGGTGGATCTGCAAGAAGTCCTGAAGGAGTATCACAACTTCGCCGACATCTTCAGTAAGGCCAAGGCTGATGCCTTGCCCCCCCACCGAACCTATGACCTGAAAATCAACCTGGAAGAGGGAGCCACACCTCCTCAACCTCCATTGTACTCGCTCTTGACCTCAGAACTCGCCATGCTCCAAAAATTCATTGATGAGCATTTGAACATGGGTTTCATTTGGCCCACTCAGTCTCCGCATGGGGCTCCTGTCCTCTTCATTAAAAAGAAGGATGGCACGCTTCGGCTCTGTGTAGACTTCCGAGCTCTCAACAAGATTACGAAGAAGGACTGACACCCCCCCTCCCCTGATTACCAACTTACTGGATGCACCATGCAAAGCTCGTATCTACACCAAGATCGATCTTTGGCATGTATACCACCTAGTCAGGGTAGCCAATGGAGATGAATGGAAGACAGCATTCCGAACCTGTTATGGTTCATTTGAATGGCTGGTCATGCCTTTCGGTCTAACCAATGGCCCCTTGGTTTTTCAATGTTTCATGAATGACGTCTTAGGAGATTTATTAGATGAATGCATTGTTGTCTATCTTGACGATATTCTCATCTACTCTGATGACCCCATTTAGCACAGGGAACATGTCTGTGAAGTACTACACTGGCTCCATAAACATGGCCTCTACACCAAAGCAGGTAAATGCGAATGGCACCGAGACTCCATGGAATTCCTTGCTTATATGCTATCAACCAAAGGACTCACCATGGCCCGTGACAAAGTACAAATGATTCAAGATTGGCCCGAACCTCGGAAGGTTAGAGACATCCAATCCTTCCTTGGTTTCGCCAATTTCTACTGTCGTTTCATTTACAATTACTCGGACATAACTGTTCCCCTCACCTGGCTCACCTGGAAAGACACACCATGGGCTTTCATCAAAGAATGTCAGAAATCGTTCAGTTATTTGAAGAACGCATTCACTTCAGCCCCAATCCTTACACAGTGGGTTCCTGACCAGCCTCTGGTCATCAAAACTGATGCCTCAGACTATGCCCTCGGGCTATCCTCTCTATGTTTGACTCTGAAGGTGAATTATGTCTGATCACCTTCCACTCTCGGACATTTTCTGGGGCCGAGCTCAATTATGATGTCCATGACAAAGAGCTACTGGCAATTTTTGAGGCTTTCAAGCATTGGAGACACTATCTAGAGGGTATGGCAACCCCAATAGATATCGTCACCAACCATAAAAATTTGGAGTATTTTTCCACCACTAAGGTGTTAACACGAAGACAAGCACATTGGTCCAAATACTTATCCCAGTTCAACCTCGTTATT
The DNA here is from genome assembly GCA_003316465.1 of Ramaria cf. rubripermanens. NCBI lineage: Eukaryota > Fungi > Basidiomycota > Agaricomycetes > Gomphales > Gomphaceae > Ramaria > Ramaria cf. rubripermanens. Next base: position 7,556 of record QFFB01022927.1, read on the forward strand.
TGGTTCTGTCCCAGAAAACTTGGCACAAAGCCTGACGCTTTAACTAGATGATGGGACGTCTACCCTAAAGAGAGAGGTAATGACTACATCTAAGTCAATCCTCAGAACCTAAGACCAATATTCACCAGCCAACAACTCTCAGAATCACTTTGTGCAACTTACTTACTCACACCTGTACTCTAAGCGAGCACCTTGATGGACTCCAAACAGCTTCATGCCGATATATTAGCCAACCTGACATCTGACCCCGTAGCCAAAAAGCATCTCAGTGAAGACACTGACCCGAGATGGATGCAGACTGATGATGGTTTTCTACACCTTGATGACTAAATCTATGTTCCTGAAGCTAACAACCTCCGACTCTGAGTACTACAGTATAAACATGACCACGTACTCTCAGGACACTTTAGTCAGAACAAGATGTTATCCCTGATATGCTGAGAATATACTTGGCCAGGACTTTGGACCTTCGTTATTGACTTTTGCAAGTCATGTACCACTTGTATGTGATCCATGTCACAGTGTCATTGGCCTTACGGTTTTCTTAAGCAGCTTCCGATCCCTGAGCAGCCTTGGAATTCAATCTCCATGGATTTCATTGAGCAGTTGCTGGCCTCTTTGGGATTCACTGCCATTCTGGTGGTTGTATGCCGCCTAACCAAGCAAAGCATCTTCATTCCAACTTATGACATGGTCACTTCAGCCAACCTTGCAAAGCTATTCGTGCTACATGTCTTTTCAAAGCATAGAGTACCATCACACGTCACCTCCGATCACAGATCCGAGTTTGTATCACACTTCTTTTGGTCCCTTGGTAAAGCTCTCGACATGACATTGCATTTCACCTCAGGTTACCACCCCGAAGGTGATGGTCAAACCAAACATGTTAAGCAGACGTTGGAACAGTATATCCGAGTGTATTGCAACTATCAGCAAGACAATTCGTCTGATTTGCTACCACTCACAGAGTTTGCTTACAACAATTCCCCTAGCGCTACTACAGGTATTTCACCCTTCTATGCCAACAAGGGCTATCACCTGAACCTCTCAGTTCACCCCAAATGGGACCTCGCATCCTCCCAAGCTCAAGATTTCACCATTGACCTTGACCTGCTTCATGCTGCCTTGGAAGAGGAGATTAAACTCACTCAGTCTCGGTATCAGGTCTTGGCTGATGCTTGGTGTTCTCCAGCCCCCAAGTTTGCCATAGGATCCTCTGCGTTTGTCAAAGTGCGATTCTTCCGAACCACTCAGCATTCAAAGAAGCTTGCTGAGAAGTACCTCAGCCCCTTTGAGGTCATTTCCCAAGCTGGTTCCCACTCTTACACTCTTCAGCTTCTGGACAGCATGCATGCAGTCCACCCGGTCTTCCATGTCTCTATGCTCAAACCTGCTACACCAAACTCCATTCTGGAGCATATTCAGCTGCCACCTCTGCCAGTGGAAATTGATGGTGAGCCCGAGTATAAGATTTCTGAGATATTGGATTCTAAGACCAACTGCCATCGAAGACCCTGTAACCTCTTATACCTCATCCGTTGGGCTGGTTATGAAGGCACCGAAAAAGAGACTTCTTGGATTCTCATGACCAAGCTAGGTCACACAACTGAGATTGTCACCAACTTGTCATTGAGCTTACCCTGCCAAGCCTGGGCCTTGGTCCCCTTGACCCAATCCATATTTCTTTCTTATGTTACTATCATGGTCACTTTTGTAAATTAGTTCTCCATGTCTCTACTTCTGACCCCGAAAACCCAAACTCTCACCCATTCCCATCTTAGTTACTCTGATTTTTGTTGGAATTATACAAGTTCAATTCTTTACTATATACATTCAAGAAAAGTAATTGTCTACTACTTCATTGTTTCATCCTCCTGTCCCTCCTTGTCCACATCCGCCTCCTTGTTTTCCTTGGTCTCCCTGATTTTCTCAGTCTCCCCGACCTTTTCCATCTCTTTTGCTTTTCCCTTCCCCTTAACATCTAGTTCCTTGGTCTTGTTTTCTCTCTCCTGACCCATTTCATTTTCCTCCACTTCCTTTCCATCGCCCCCCACTTTTGCACCTGACCCCGAACCCCGAACCTCCAAACCACCATATCCTGAACCCCATACCTCTGCACCGGCCAAAGTTCCTGGCCCCATGCTAGACCCCTCTCCGAGCCCCCTCGGCCTGTTGGTCTCAGCCTGAGACCCCAACAGTGATGCACCCACTACAAGTCACTCCAGCACAGTCACCAGACGACTGAATGCCTCGGCCATGTAGAACTGTGACTTGACCACCGATTTTATTAGTTGCAGTTGCTCAGCCTCTCACTTCGCTTCCCCCAGCTGCCATTTGTGCTGCCAGAGGAGGACAACAGGATATCCTCCTGGATGTTGGCCAACAACCTCTTCAGCTCCACCAACACCATCCCTCTTGTCGGCCAGATGCTAGGGATCTGTTTTCCCCCTGGCTCAGACTCAGCCTCCGACCCTTCATCCTCCAACTCGAGGACACTCCGGCTACGTTTCAGTACAACCGTGAAGGAGCACTGAACTTTCCGGGCATTGCACCATTGACAGGCCTTGCCCCCACCTTGGATGCAATTCTCATGATGCTTTTGACAAGCATCATACTTTGCCACCAACTATGCACATGTCAGTGCTAAATTCACTGAACTTGTCGGCCTACATACCTGCAAAGCTTTTCTTGGCCCTGTCAGCACCACCCCCAAATTCCATTGGGCCTCCTTTGAAGGCCCAGCCCCGGGAGTGGTGGGTGTCAACAGCCCCTCTGAAGCTCCAGCCTCGGTCTTCTTCCGAAGCTCCTCAGCCACCCGACGTTACTTGGCCTCTCTCAAGGCCTTCCACCTCCAAGCCACCTCTCACTCAGCCTTCTCCCAAGCCTCCTGCATAGCTCGAGCTTCGGCTGCCGCCTTAGCCTCTTCCCTGGCCTTGGCCTCTGTTGCTGCTCACTCTTGCTCCTCCCATTCCCACCAAACTTTCTTGGCCCAAACACATTGGAACTCCGCCCACCATGCTGCAAACTCAGCCTTGAGTGCGAGTTCTTCTGCTGAGATCTCATCTGGGATCTCCACTTGACTGTTTGATGGTGTGAACATGGCAATACAAAAAATTTTGCTCACCCATCCATCCTACCCCCTCCTTTTAAATCTTTTCCAAACAATTCCTTATGTAATAGGCGTTCAGCCAACTTGTGTGCATGTATGCCCAGATCACCATAAGGTGAGATCCCTGACTCTATATAGCCTCATAGGTTCAGCCATAAGAGGGAGGTACTGTTAGATCCCCATCCACCTCAGATCTTGGTATACCTCAGGACATCGGACCCCATACCTCGGGCCTCTAGCCTTGGCATACTTCGGTCACACTCGGTCACACGCCCTGTTATATTCTGTTATTATTATATCTTGTTATTCTTAGTACATTCTGTTGTGATAAAGAAAATAATACGAAAATTATTACAAAAATATCTCTATCATTTTATTCTTAGTCCTAGAAGACTAATTCAGAACATGGACAAGTTATTTGGACTTTATCTATAGGATAAAAGATCTATAACATTTCAGAAAGTATTGGACCATTCACCGGCCCTTTAACGCCCACTACATCACCGGATTGAGACCGGATCGTGGATCAGATCACATATATCATTACCCCGCATGACCACTAGATCGGCTCGCT
>QFFB01022929.1:0-22754 GCA_003316465.1 Ramaria cf. rubripermanens
TCCCAGATGGCTTTTCGCAATATCCAGGACTTCTTCGGCGGCAAGAAGGCACATGGTATTCAAGAAACGCAACTCACGTACCGCTGGTAGTACAGTCCTAATCTGTGTCAATGGCACAGAATTTGATGACATTGGGCTCAAGAGAATCACAGGAAAATAACTTATAAGTTCGTATGTAACCAGCTTCATTCACAGGTGGCTTTTCTGCCTTGTTTTACTAACTCTGCCACAGCTCCCGTTGATATGATCTTCGAATATCTGGTTACAGAGCCATCTTTACATTACAGTCTATACCTGTGCTGGGCACTTCACATTTTGAACCATCACGATATAGGCGCCCACTGGCAAATAAACTAAGTTGACCTGTGACCACTACGTTGGCTACTTGTCAGGTGTTATAATTACGGTTGAATCTTTGCATTGCAATAACCGTTTGGCGTTGCGATGACTGTAAAGTGTGAATGGCTCTGTATCGTGGGTCCTATAACTACTGGGCACTTTCACCTCTCACTTATATTTCAGCTGTGTCTATTTTATACGCCGTGGCTCTGCTCACCAGAAGCCGTCTTGACGTGAGTCGTGCATGCTGCTGAATGTGTTACGTCAGAGACCGTTGCGTACTACCTCAACGTCTGATCCTGAAAGCGTTCCATGCCACCTGGACGTCAAAACCAGTGCGTACTACTGAACGCCATGGCATCGTCGCTTACTATCCCTGATCATGGTGATCAACTCCAGCGCCAGCAGCGAGCATATGCTGTCCCGGCCTAAGGTTATGACGTGCGACTTGACAACTTAAAAGCTGTGTAAGACCTTGCATCAGATACTTCGTATTTAATGGTGGTGGTCTATGCGGATGTGGGAGTACACCGTTGGACGTTAGTACGGCTTCTGAGTTCTCAAGCCTTGGGTCGGACTCGGACTTGTGATGAGGCTGCGCGGTGGGACTTGTGATGTATTCGAATTCGATGTCCTTGTGATCTAGAGTGACGTTATCAAGATCAAGCTTCAAGTTGACCGCGACGTCTATTTCCTGACACTCGGGCAACCTTAATCTCCTCACATTGCCTAATCTCCTCGCATCCGAGTCTCACCGCCGCCGTTAAATGTGAGGTTTTAAACGTGCATGAATGCTGGGTGCGTGCCCTTTCCATCTGTCAGGTTCCATTCCAGTCCCTGTCCGTTTAATTGCAGTTCCATAAAGGAGGTCGGAATCAGAACGCCGTGCCTTGTCGTGTCGTTGTCGGTTAAGCGTTATGTGTTAAGCTTTTAAATTGCAGGCAACCCGGCAAGTCTATCCCATACACTCGTTTACTCGTGCTCGACAGGTTCTCGTAATTCGTTTACTCTGCATTCAACGCGTTCACTCGATTAGCTTTTAGAGTTGCAACGTCACATTGATTTTTAGTTCTGCAGCATCTCAGCGCACGCAATCCGCGTCGCTTGCAACTTGAATTTGCACTGTGCTCTATCATGATAGCTCGTGCTCGCGGCGATACTCGTCCACCAATAAGTAGTACACACGATGGATCTCGCTACGATTATTGTGTGGCCCCGATAAACATCAATATACACGAGCATGGATGTGAACTTCCAAGTCGTCTCGTTCCGCGCGACCCTGCAAACATGCAGCATTAACGTCAGCCTTTGATGCCCCTGTCACACGCGATTGTGATTATGGCCTCCGTCGATATACTGTCCTGTATCGATTTATTGATTTATCGACACCCCAAATAACGAGTTGTCGTACGCGTGCCACGACTCACGACGCTGGCCACATGTTCCATATTGCAAGTCAAGTGATAGATTCCATTCCCTCAACTGCCTCGCGATCACACTAGCCACACGATTTGCGCAGCCGAGTCAACAGGACGACGTGAAGCACTCCTGGCACTCGCACTTGCACTTAGAGTGCGCATTTGAGCTTTGATGTGTAGTGTACATGTGCCACTGCAGTACGTGTCGTTGATATTCTACGCCGGCTGCTGACCGTGACGGCTCAGACAAGCTTACTACGTCTCACGTAGTAAATTGAATTGTGACCACTGCCCCCCATCGTGATCTCAAGAAATCTGACAGGTCTGTCTTTCTAGCCTGTATACCGTGCGCGCAGCGTTGCACCGGCAACGTTGTCTGCAGCGAACGCGAACACCTCCTGACCCATCCCAAGTTTCCGCATGCAGTGGCACATGCAGGTAACAGATCTGAAGAGAGCAATGGCATTGTAATTAGCACTGGGTCAGGCCTCCGCGGGCCGAAGCAGCCCGCGCCGAGCCCGGGATGGAAGTCACGGACTCACGGTGCAAGGGTGGGCACTTCAAGCTCATGGCATGTCTATATACTGTATGCAGGACAAGGTCTTCTGCTAGCTTCAAGATATCCGCCGTCATCCTGGCTGCCGGCGAGGGGGGGCATTTCATGTCGACGCTGCCCGGCTGATGGAAGCGTGCGCAAAAACCGTGGCTCGCAAGAACATCGGCGGGTAAATCAACAGTGCTAATGGGTCGACAGTAGTGCAGATCTGGCTCACCAAAATACCGGTACCGTCACAGCGACCTCCGCGAATCGCAATTATAATTAGAATGGCATGTCTTCGCGTTGCTTTCCAAACTATCGAATGTCCGGATTCCAGTGATCTAAGTCCACTACCGGCAGTATACTATTCCAACCCTCTATCCTGGAAGAATCGAGTACTCCTAGTCCATCGGGGTACCAGATGCATATCCTGGCCACGATACCTGACAGACATAGAGCTGGAGTCGGGCGCCTCATCCACGCCTAAGCAGGGCGAAGAAGCTCGTCGCAGCGTCTCTCACAATAGAATGCACTCACATAGATCCAAGGGTGGCGGCCGGGTATACCGCTTGTAAGCTCTGGTAAGTAGCTGTCGTCACTATCTGCCGTGCCACTCCGAACTGAAGAACGGAGGAACTTCGAAGCGTGCCAGAGGAGTTCGAAAGACGCAGTGGCTCTGAAGCATTTAATTCGAAAAACGGAAGCGCAGGGGGGGGGTTGAACAATAGAAGGCGTGTACTGACTCAGGGAATTCGAACAGAAGCCCCAGAGACGTCTTGACATCGTCCCTCTTGCAACGGATGGACCACCGTGAGTCCGTGATGTCGACTCTTCATGGGCGTCGCCGTCATCCGGCAAAGCAACCACAAGGCAAAGCAAGATCTAAACGACGCGTGCGAAATTCGAATCACACCAGCGTCCATGGTCAAAGGCTATCTTATCTGATTCTTATTGTAGCATCGTGGCCTCCAGATTACAGTTGTCATCATTACGTAACAGCATGCCTGGAGTCCTACACTAAATATACGGTATCAGATCCGCTTGAATTTTGGTGGGCACCCCGCTTCGCCTGCCATATTTCTATCGAAAATCGAAACTGCCTCTACAGGCCTCGCGCTTCCATCGAAAAGCCTCGGACGCCCGGTCCCATCGGAGTCAAGTAAGTACGGTAGCTGATAATCATATTCGGTTCGGTTCGAACTTCGACGACTGGGAACGTTGACTGACATTGGACGTTGACGTTGAGTGCGGTTAGACTTCGATTTGATTAGCAGGATGGCCGGTCTATCAGAGGAAGCGCGTTCCTAGGTCTAGGGACGCCGCGACGCCTCATTGTTGCGGGGTAGCCCTTATTTAGAAGATGCACGTCCAGGTTCGTGGCTTTAGGCAAGCGTCGCAAGCGACGCGTCGATATGTCTGCAAATTTGAAGCGAATAGTGGCGGAGAGGTTCAAGTCTATTTGCGGACTGTGGCACGCTTGGCGCGACGGTTATCTGATGGGGTACCCTGAGCCTCGCCACGGTCGTAGTTGAATACGAGATTATCTCTACAGTATATTCCGCTTACGAGGCGATTTTCCAACGAATTCATCCCTCGCCAAACTAGAGGTCGATCGGCCACCCATGACATGCCAGTGATGCCACGGCCTCAGTCTGAGGAGTGTCCATCTGTCGCCCCTTTTCATCCCTCAAGCGCCTCTAGAGTTAATCTCCGTCGTCCGAGAAGGGCCCACAGATGTTGGTGCGTATGTGCAGTGACATTCCAATGACATCGAATGACATTCTTCGTTTTCCGCGTTTGTGCACTACTCATTGCTAGGCCGTGCCTTTCTCGTAAGTGTGTAAATCATACGAGAGCGGTGACCTTGCGCACTTGCATCAGTGGCTAGCCGGCGTCGCTGCGCGTACGTGTTCACCCCAGATAATCAAAGAGGATCCCACTGTATCGAGGCTGCACTCGCGTAACGTGCCACCGCCACTCTCCTTCTTCGGAAGACGCCCGATCATTCATCGACAGCACGTGCAGGGTCGAAATCAAAGTCCATTAGATCGAAATCAAAGTCTCCATTAGATCGGCTTCTGGCGATCACCCACTCACTTCCGCACAGCACAAAATTCTAAAGTCTAATTAACCTCGTGAGTCGTCTCCTCCAAATGCCAGGACCGTAGCCATACGTGTGAGTCTGGGTCTTGTTCCCCGCCGGCAATCAACCATCAACTTCAACTTCACCGCGGTCTTCTACTCTCGTTCTCGGCTTCGGCTTGAGATTGAGAGCGAGGCACGTGATAAGTATGATGTGTTGTCCCCGCTCAAGAACAGGATTTTTCGTGAGAAGGCTCCGGGAACGCTTTTTCGTCCGGATCCGTTTTGTCCCTCTCAATGGGTACGACGCGGATGGCGAAAGAGACCTGGATCACGCTCCGGTTAATATGGATCCGTGTAATGACATACAGACAACATACAATGCACGCCGCACCGAGGCAACACACGCACACAATCCATATCCACTGGACGTCGTGTCAGCACGCTCCCGGCTCATGACATAAAACATTATAATGGTGATACGAGCACACACCGATATCGCCGACGATACTGCATGGAGGACATTTGTCCGCAGGGATATGGGCTCAATCTGCGCGAGTTGCCTCAGGTCTAGCGATGCCCCGGATACAGCGAGTGACGCATTCGACGGCATCGTCTGCGCGAGCCTGCTCTGGAATATCGCGCCCGCGACGGACTGTAGGTAATTAGCAAGGAACCCCGCGCTCGGACTCGGCGGAGGCACTCACCAAGCCGGAGGTAGCACCGATGAACCTCACCAAGAAAAAGGCACTCGTGGTGCGCGATCGATCTTGGCTCGACATGCCATTCGTGAGCGCCGCAAACGGTGCGTGGAACAGCATCCCAATTCCAACCCCCGCGATCATCGGGTATATCTCCCTCACGGCGATACTCGACGTCACATCCAGTAATGTAAGTAGTCCTAAAGGAGAGAGAGAAGGCAGGTTGCAAATTAGAATTAGAATTAATTATGTACGCTACTTGACGGTGTGACAAAACGTAGGGTGAGGGGCACGCACCAAAGCCGATTGTGGCGACGGCGAGCCCGGACACGATGACATATTTGTAACAGACGGTCGTAAGGGTCTTCCGCGAGAAATAGTCATTGAATAGAGCAATGGGTACAGAGGCCAGCGCTCCGCCGAGCGCGTACGGCAGCATCAGTACACCACACAGCAACGGGCCAACACCCAGTGCGGCCTGCGCGCCATGCGTAAGTGCACTGTGAGTACGTACGTACACAAATAGGTAAGGCGCACCTGGTAATATAACGCGAGGTAGAACGTCCCGGCATTAAACGCCACATTGTGGAAAAATGAGGTGAGCAGGATTATCACTGTGCGTGCAGACAGTTGGTCAGTCAGTCAGATCCGGCGTTCTGATCAAATCGAGTCGCGGCACGACGTGCCTTCTGTGCGGCTCCTGAACAAGGCCGAGGGCAGGATAGCGACTCGCGTCGTGCGAGTCTCATATACAACTCCGATTAAGAGGAGCAGGGGGCCGAGGATGAGTGATGCGAGGGCTGCAGGTGCTGTCCCTGCAGAAATGTAAGACGCGTCGCCTGAGAGAATGGGCGTACATACACGCTTGCTGCGCGGCAAAGCTGAAGCCGAGCACTGTACACGACGTTCCTGTCACGAGGAGGAAGCTGGATTCGACCATGAACTTAAGAACACGATCGAAAGGCACAAGACAAACTAACACGCCGATATAGTCAAAATTGTGCACGAATTCAGCCCGAAGTGCCGGCCATGAAAAGTCAACCAATGTTTTTTCGAGATTGAAGCGTCGCAAGGACCAGCACAGCAGACACAGCGCAATTAAGCCAATTGGAACATTCATATAAACTGTGAAACATCAATCAATGATGTGGGTCAAAGGACTATCAACGCACATGCCCAGCGCCACGAGAGGACTTGCGAATGTTGACCTGCAACAGATGTGCTCAGATAATATACCATACCCTTCCAGATACTCACTGAAAACCCCGCCAAGAAGTGGGCCGGCAATAGCCGAGGCACTCCAGGTCGCACTCAGAGCTTGTGACCACCTGTTCTTTTCTTGTGGAGTGACAATATCACTTGTAAGGACCCATCTGCCGTATAAATGAGACTCAGAATGACATTGACGTGGCGAGTGTCAGACGCACACTGAATTGACGATGCCGCCGGCGCCGATGCCCTGCACCGCGCGAGTAACAATCAACCATACAGCCGACTGGATATCCGTTGACGTGACGAAGCTGCAGAAACAAAATTACACTTGCCTGTGCTGCCCCACACATGGCTGAGCCAACGACAAAAATAAAGATACTGACAAATAAGACAGCCTGGGCGTATTTCAACTGCGTGAGGTGGACTATATGAGAAGATGTTGTACCTTCCTGCCGACAAGATGGGAAAACAGAGGGTAGAGGGGTTGACAGGCCGTCTGAGTGAGCATGTACGAAATGCCGACCCAGGAGTACTGGTTTTGAGATGCTTGGAGATCTGCTGCAATAGTGGGTAAACTTGTGGAGACAATGGTCTGGGTTACATGAGCGACAAGTGCGCTAGCGACTTGGCAGGTGGCTCACAGCATCTGTTGTTGCCAGGAAGAGCGCAAGTGCAGCTCTGTGTGTCCCCAAGTCAGCCTCCCCGTGGCTGAACAGCGTCGAAGAAGCTCATACCCCAGATGCGCCATTAACAGCGAGATAAATCTAGACTGTCCAGACTTTGCTATGAGACAACATTAGAGACAATTTACGGCCATAGAGGATGGTCATACCCAAGGACTCCACATAGCTTTCAGCATCTTTTGTTGTGGTCTGGCTCGTGACGGTGACGGTGAACGAAACAGGCGTCTCAAGGCCAGCAGCAAGAGATGAGCTTGGAGAAATGGACAACTTTTGAGATGACATGGCTAGAACCCCGAGAAGAGTGGGGTGCAGAAATACTGCAAAAAGTAGAGGACGATGCAGTCATACTTATATGCAGGTGCAAGAGCACAATGCCAAGATGTCAGTGGGAGCAAAGAATTGCGGAATAACAGGGCATGAAGATCTGGTAACCGGTTAGGAAGGCGACCAAAATATTGGGGATCTCGCTTTGAGAGGGGGGCGTGGGGAGGGCATGGCAAGTTAGCAGCAAAAACTTGCAGCGTCGGTAGATTGTGGCGGATATTGCACGGCAATATGACAGAATTAAGTTTAGGATCCCGGATATCAGTAATAACTAGGATTTTAAAAGCGAGGAGAATGGAAGAAGATCTAGCCTGGTTGCAATTGCGTTGAGAGGGAAGTCTCGACAAAGTCGTTGGTTCTGAGAACAATATAGATAGATTACTAATCACCGCACAGCTTCACAGGCATTCCCAGGTCTCTGGCGAAGATTTTAACCTTTTTTATTTTTACTACCCGTAAAATATTCTACGTGCTCCGATTATTCTCTATCCAGTCGCCTTCATGCGCCGGTCCGCCTCGTGATGATGTGGAGAGCGCCCTAAGTCTGCACCCGTGGTTGCAGATAAAAAATTCAATACCCCATGAGCCCTTTCAATCCATGCCATGTACGAGAAAGCCAGTCCCTCGACGAGGGCTGGGTGGAGGAAGCAAAAGAATCCGCACCATGTTTGTCCGTTGTATCCTTATTCAACGTCCCAGACTCTTCCACGCCAGATTTTGTTGAAACTCGTCCTTCTACTTCATCAGCGTACTGCTGAATGATATCTCGTTGTCGCTTCGACAGCGAGCTTCATGCCCATGTAAAAATCATGAGCCAGTGCCTTGGAAACTGTTGTAATGCACTCACCGTGGCAACTGTATCAAGAAAGCAACAAACATGTCGCCTTTGTCACCTCCCATCACCGATGGCACCCCCCGCCCTTTCAACACACATTCCTCTCCTTGCTGTGTCCCCGCCGGCACACGAATGTCTACTTCACCGTCAAGTGTCGGGACACGCACTTTCCCTCCCAGAATAGCAGTATGCATGGGTATCCGTGCATCATAATAAATATTAACACCTTGCCGTCTGAACACCCTCGAAGACCCAACATTCACGCGGACAAGTAGGTCCCCCGGACTGCCCTTGCCAGATATGGGCGTATCCCCGGCCCCTGGGATACGAACAGTCATGCCATCCTCGACTCCTGAAAGCGAGGCCGTCGTGAGTCATTTCATTGTCTTGCCGCAGCCCTACGATTGACTTGCCTGGTGGTATATCAACCTGTATCGTTTTCCTGATCTTGACCTTGCCTAGACCGGAGCAATCAACGCATTGCGATCCACGGGGGACCGTCGTTCCAACTCCCTGACATGCAGGACAGGTGCTCGCCATCTGGAATCCACTCTCAATCACAAACGTCCTTGTACCTGTTCCCCCGCACGAAGCACAGCTGGCTCTCTTGGCTCCAGGTTTCAAACCGCTACCCGAACATGTTTTGCAATCCATGACAGGAGTGACGTTGACGGAACGGGTAGCACCTTTGCATGCCTCGAGGAAACTAACAGTAACAGATGCATCAATGTCTTCACCCCTATAGCTTTCCGTCTGTCCTCTTGATCTGCCACTGCGACCACCAAGGCCAAAAAGAGTCTCAAAGAGGTCAGCCTGTGTGCGGCCGCCACCTGCAAAAGCAAAGTCCTGGAACCCGAACCCTCCGGCTCCAAATGGACCACGACCGTTCTGCGCAAATGCGTCAGGATTAAATCCTTCCTGCTGTGATGCGGCTCCATATTGGTCATAGGCCGCACGTTTCTTGTCGTCACTAAGTAGCTTAGAAAGATCCACAATCACACCCAAAACGACTGCAAGTATCAACGAAAGAACTTACATCATACGCTGCTTGAATTTCAACAAATCGCTCATGCGCTCCCTTATCTTTATTAGTATCCGGATGAAATTGTTTGGCCAACTGCGGATCGGCGATGAGTCAGGTAGCAGCTATCGGCATGTCCAAGAGTACCGACTTGATAGTAAGCTTTCTTGATCTCCGAGGTGCCTGCGTCTTTCTTCAACCCAAGTACATCATACGGGCTTTTTGGTGAGGCGCGAAGGGAAGATGAATGGAACGCGCGCTTGTGGAATATGAGTAGCAATACTGATCGCAATGGAATGTAGTTCACCTTTTGTTGAGGTCCGTGATAGGATGTTTTCAAACATACTTCCGGACCGTATGCTTTGGGTGTGGCAACTGGAAAAGGACGTCGGACTCCACAGTGCGCAAAAGATTGTGGCGAAACTCTAGAACATGACGAAGTTGATGCCACATAAGATAGGGCCCTATGTGCTGGTAACCGAGGTGGCATGGAAGGTCAAAAGCAAGCGTGTTCGCTTTTCGCTGTGTGGACTTGTGGGCACTTGAGTGCCTGGCCTAGGTCTGTCAGCGTATTTTCCCACGGCCAGACTGATCATATCGAATTCTTAAATAAAGCTATCTTTCTTATACCACCATCGAGAAGCGAATAATAACGTCGAGGCATGCCAGGGTTGACCCAAACAGTCTAATTGTTTGATTTTTACCTCGTTACCGTCCTTCCCTCCTTCCATATGTATGACTTACCTCAAGCTCACTGCAAACATCGAATGTCGCCACCCGGATAATTAATAGTTGTTCCTGAGGTTCATTTCTGGCTTTTAAAGCGGGGGGTGCACGCAGGCAGCATTCTTCTCATAATCTTGACGTTCTATCAATGACACGCGGAGCTCTTCCGGGCTCTAAAGATCTGACTGCAGATTAATTATAAGCCGAACTGAGGTTTCGGTGGTGACACGACACGGCGCGCATGTTGTACCCAAGGCGTGTGGATAGAACAGACCCTTCGAGAGTATTATATAGCACTTCAATAACCTAAAGTCTAAAACTTGTAATCGGTCTCAAGAGGCTTGAAGCTTTTTAGAGAAGCAAGTGTTGCCTTCAGGAGTAAAAATCATCCCAAAAAGGATGGCCGTCAACAGATTCATGCGGGGGGTAGTGGTTGGTAAAGGATGTGATATCATGTTGTACTCAACGAGAGGGCCTCGTGCCGTTCAACAGACGCTGCGGTACCGATGATTCTCATGTCAACATCATGTATAAACCTGTCAATAGTCGGGGCCTGTCGTAAATGATCTAGTTTTGGAAAGCGGGCATCCGCCACTTCGGGGCCTTAAGAAATTGCGCGTTTGGCTCCTCTATTATGCCGTCGGGCTTGAAGATCTGCGCCCGCACGATGCCAAATTCAATGTAACTTGAGATGATCACCATCCTGTGATTGATAACATTGACGTACAGTGCTTCGGTACTCATGGGATGTCACGCGGTCATGAGCAACGAATACATCGATAGCTTGGGAGTGTCTGTCGTCGCAACCGCCCAAAGTTAAGCCGCTCCATCAGCACCAGAAACGTGCTGACTGTCGTTCAACCGAAGTTTCTGAATGCTTAAAGTGATCATCTTACCTCAGTCCATGAAGCCTAGTCCGCTCCGGGGTCCGTGACGCGAGCTCTCCACCAAGATTTTCCATACGATACTAGAATCTCGTCTCCCTTGCGTATCTTCAAGGATGCACTGCAGATAGTGATTCTCAATTCTCCGGAAGGAGTGCGTCCTTCTTTAAAAATAGCATTAGGCTTTGCCTTCACCCCTCGGTAGTCATTAACGAAACGGCCCTCGTTCCCCATCTTGCTTGCATCGACGCCAACATTAACACCATTTTGTGATCGGAGAAGCGACAGGTCGTAATCTGATTTTCGGTCCTCACAATGAACTTCGCCAAGGTAGTCACAAATGTGAGAGTTCGCTGGTATGTTGCGTGCTGCGAAGAGTCCACATTGCCCGATAGCCGGGTGGTCCTTGGCGGTAATTCGCCGGATCGATACCCGGGTACAAGGAAGGGTAGGCAATGATGGTTTAGTGCCACGAATCTCGGAAACAAGAGATGAAGACATCGATGGTGCATATGATGGCACTAAGAGATATGAAATGTGCGGTGGCCAGTGCGAGGGAACCGACCTGGTGTTCATGGTCGCGACCTGAGAGGGCACTTGTTAAACCTGAAGAAGCTTCCGCGGCTCTAAATACATGCTCACGCTGTGCGAGAGAACGCAGTCGCAGGTATAATGAATTATCTCCGAGACCATCTAAAACAAAAGAAAGGCGGAAGGGTGGCTGTCAGGTCATTTCGCCATCATGCATGAGCCACTGGCACTGACTGGCGGCTCACGAGTCAAGGACATATTTAGAACAGCTATATGTAATCTTGTTTTTGAACCCTCTTGTTTCCATGCACCAAGTTCATTTTATTGACATTATTAGATCGTAAGATCGTCAAGTTACCAATTCCGACCTGAAAGCAGTCTTTGAAGGATGCGGTGTCAGCGTGAGGCTCGTATTTGACTCTCAAAAGGGCAGCTGATTTTCCCGTTGTCAAATTACCACAATTAGTACGTGAATGTGAGATGTTTCACGATTTTCCTGACCTCTGAGCCGTTGTCCATACAGCCAACTTGAATCTAGGTTTGAAGTGCGACAGATGGTATACAGGCATATAGGGTCAGGACGAGGCTATTATGCAGAGGAATGGCGGATATGGAATATATCAAAATGATACCTGTAAAGGAAAATGTTTTCACTTCGCGATGCAGAAAGCCTCAGAGAGTCTTTACATCTCCGGACACTGAAGCGCTCGACGATGCGGGGTGAGCCAAGCTGTCGTTAACTGGAGAAGGAACCTTGCCACCACAGTGCGAGCGTATTCCCTGGGGGCAAGCTTTGCTATGCCGCCCTCAGCAACGCCATCAGTTGCCCGGACATACACGGACGTGAACGCACGGTTAGGGCCTTCTTGGCATGATTATGGTCCGTAACTATGACTCGTCAAGGTGTAACTCGCCGTTACATCCCTTTCTTTGCAACAGACAACCTCCAGGTACAGTGGGGCAGCCAGGACCATTACGAGATTGTGCGGAAGGTGGGACGAGGAAAGTACTCTGAGGTGCGGAGCATGCGTATACCAAATTCGAAACCCTGCGCTTACACGTCGAACACGAGGCAGGTCTTTGAGGGCATCAATATTGTCAACGAGGAGAAATGCATCATCAAAGTATTGAAACCTGTGAAGAAGAAGAAAATAAAACGCGAAATCAAGATACTCCAGAATCTTGCCGGCGGGCCGAATGTAATTGCGTTGCTTGATGTTGTGCGGGATCCATCTTCAAAGATACCCAGCCTCGTAACCGAATACATCCATAACGTGGACTTCAAAGTTCTCTATCCACGGTTTACTGACTTTGATGTGAGGTTTTACATCTTGGAGCTGCTCAAGGTAAGTAATACATTCCCAAGTTTATTTGAGTAGTGCTAAACGGGCAAATAGGCGTTGGATTTCTGTCACTCCAAAGGCATCATGCACCGTGATGTCAAGCCACATAATGTCATGATTGACCATGAACGGCGGAAGGTTGGTATTCCATGCATAGCTTTTGAAGAGATACTTAACCGTGGAGTGTAGTTACGTCTCATTGACTGGGGCCTGGCAGAGTTCTATCATCCCAAGACCGAGTACAACGTCCGTGTAGCTTCGAGATACTTTAAGGGTCCGGAATTATTGGTGGATTTCCAGGAATATGATTACAGCCTGGATATGTGGAGTCTAGGATGCATGTTCGCGTCCATGGTGAGAAAGTGCCACTAAAATCTTTCCGCCTAGCTGATGTCGATTTTAGATCTTCCGTAAAGAGCCATTTTTCCACGGCCATGACAATTATGACCAGTTGGTAAAGATCACTAAGGTTCTAGGCACCGATGAGCTGTATGCGTATCTCGAGAAGTATGATATTGAGCTAGACTCGCAATATGATGAACTCTTGGGAAGGTAATACCCTGCACTACGGTCTAGCACACAGCATAATAATCCAGGGTCAACATGTCAGATATCCAAAGAAGCCCTGGTCTCGCTTCATCACATCCGATAATCAGCGTTACATTTCGAACGAAGCCATCGACTTCTTGGACAAGCTGCTTCGCTACGACCACCAAGAGCGACTGACTGCTTTAGAAGCCCAATCGCATCCTTATTTCGGTGTGCATATCATCATCTTTGTATTTGTGTTTAATTCATACCGCCTCAACAGATCCTGTAAAGGCAGCCGCTGTGACGGACGCGAGTGATGGATCTGTGTCAGCTTGATTACACTGCTGGATTGGTGTGGAGTTCTGTTAACATAGGGAAAGTATAGTGGTAATTGTCTGTCAATATGACCACTACATCTCTGTATTTACGCCCTTGAGAGCCTCTCAAAGTGCGATTGTATCTTGCTTCCTTTTTGATGGCCACATTGCATCCCCACAGTTCAGACCAGCTTTTAATGGGAGCTCTTGGGTTTTTGGTCCAGCAGGACTACATCTTCCCAGGCTCATGTGATTCTCATCATGAATGGGTCAAATCTAGTTGTTAATGAGTCTCGTGTTAGAAGTATTTTCCTAGAAGGAAACATGAGTAGGTTTTCACATGGTACAACATATAAAGTATGGAAATATTCGGCAGAGCATAGTGTCGCTGCGGCGACAAGATACGGGCGCTCATGTGAATCAACAATGAAATCTAAAAGAGATACAACGTCTTGGCTGGAGGTGATTGAACAGAGGGTAAGATAGCATAGAGCTTTTGGAGCACAGACAGTGCTGCATCGGCGTCGCCAGCTGCATCTGTGAAGAGTTCATTCGATGAGCGCTGGATAATCAATGAACAAGGAAGATCAAGCACAATCCTGTTGCTCTTCCGTCAGGGGTAGTTCCCAATTGCTCATCTGAATGTGTTTCGGCTTTTTGATAACGCGATCCTTATAGGCCTTCACGAGACGGACAAGACTTATTAAACTGCCCTTGGAGTCTGCCCACTGTTCATCTATAGCTTTGGCAAGGTAGCTAAGCTCGAGACAGCTAGCGGCACTGACTCCAAAGTCTCTCCATATCTTATCCGCATCACCTATTGAGGGAGATGTAATGATAGATATGTGATATACTGTAGCACATGCCTTGAATTCCAACCCCTGCTTTGACAATACTAGGATCTTCTATGATGTTTCTAATCGAGTCGGGGAACGCTTAATGGAGAAGTAAGACGATATCAGCACCTGCCAGGACAGCGAACACTGACCAGACATGGCAGAGACCTGGATCAGGAGAATGACAGATTCTGAAGCAAGCTGTACTAGAGCTGTTCTGTTTAAGGGGCGACCTTTCGTATAGTTCGGTCGGTATTCGATATCAAAGCCTAAAGGACCTGTGAGCTTTTCACGATACTCTTCCACAGTGCGGTCGGTCAAAGCAGTGTCCCGCAAGTAGATGAGCATCTGCCCAGAGGAGAGTGTTCTAGAGATCATGAGCGATGGAAAGGGTCTGCTGTGGCCGGAAGTCTCATGGGAAATCTGTGACTTGTTCGGCAAGATGAGCATACGATGTATATGATCACCGGGCGGCACATGTTGTACGGGAGGACGTGCACCGTGGTTTATGCGTGAAGTCCTGCTGGCTGAATGCATAAAATTAGGTGCGAGTAACGAGACCGGGGATGAGAGCTGGACAGTACGGCGGGTCCATGAAGAGCGTGGCATCGTGTGTTTGAGAATGAGTCCAACTAGAGCTCCAGATAATCCTAGCTGCACAGTGCAGAAAAGTCCTCGGTATGAAGTCTCACGAATGTTAAGACGACCTCCAGCTCGGCAGCAGCCGGAGTGTACTCATGTGGGTTCCCTATCTATCTTAACTTGAGTAAAAATAGTAGTCGCCTGCCAAGCCTTCCTTTTACCGCAACCTGCACGCTCCTGCACGTTACCTGGATCTATCCCCCTCGTCTTCGAGCTCGTCGTCTGCAACGTCTTCTTTCTCACCGTCCCTACTACGTACTCGTTTGCCGCCTCGTCTTTACGCCGCCCTCCCTGGACACTTTCAAGCTACTGCGTAATGATGTTATCGCCCTGTGCTAAGTTTGGCTCTCGTTGGTCTTGGCACAACTGCCAAGCATCGTAAGCCTGGTACTTAAAAGTCAAGCATCATGCGAATTTACCAAGAGCTGACAGACTCCCATTTCTCTCCCCAAGCTAACCTTGATGTCGCACCCATCCTCGTATCCCTCCCCGCCTTATTCCCAGGCAGAACACATGGATGCGCACGCAGTCAGATCTCTCTTTGTATCGGCATGGCAAGCCATCGAACAGGTGACCTTACTGCCCCATTATCTGTCTGTCCACTGTGGCTTATCCATTCTCTAGCCTCACCCTCCCACTCTCCGTGACATTCTGCATGCGTACAAGTGCAAAGGTGACGGTGACCGGGACATGCTTCTTGCCATGCTAAATGCCAAGAGCGCTGAGGATCAGGTTAGCTTCTCTTCCTCCGACCCGGCCACGATTCGTCATTCTGACTGGCGGGCCACAGCGAATTGCCGCCGTTGCTACTCTGCATCAGAAGTTGCTCGATGCACACGTCTTGCCTCGGCCGCTAAATCCTGACCGTGTCCCTCAAAATCATGACTATATCCCAACTTCTAGACAGTCTAGCGCCTCAGCCCCCTACCAACCAGCCTCTACTTCTAGTTTCGCCAATTCGCCGCCCCTTCCCAAAATGTCTTCATCTGGTCCTTACAGTGATGGCGCCTTGCCACCCAACCACCCCCCAAGTCCACGTAAACGCGCCAGAACATCGCGATCTCCACCCCCACTGAAGCGAAAGCATTCGTATCAACGATCGGAGGACCAGACGGTAGCGCCGTCCGAGCAGTTGCCGCCATCGCCTCCATTCTCGTCTCCCGGAAGGTCAACACTTTGTCCCGAGCTAGCAGCTCATCCACCCAGAGATGCCATGGCGATTGGTTCGCTACTGTCTTCTGGCAGCCACCAACAGGACACAGACTCAGATTGGCCTTCCCGCACAAGTTCCGAACGAGAAAGAGAAGGATACAGGAGACAGGCGAAATTTTCCACATAAGATGACGACTCGTTTGATGTTGTATTTGCTGTACTCATAGCCTCGCCGACCCAACACGGAGGAATATACATTGATGTCGATGCGTTGTGCTCCGACTCACTCCGAGCTCTATTTTTGAGTATCTTGGCAGGGTTGCTATTTTCTCTCAACCATCTCCTCTGACCCATAATATATTAGCTGTGTGTAAAACCCTGCATGCAGTGTAACTGCGCAGAACTGGCCAAGCTGGCCAAGAATGCTGCCATGCGTGGAATATTGAAACCAGGCTAGAATTGTGTTTCTGGTCTTGATGGCATCGACGCGACCCGCCAAGCTTGAATGCTAACATTAGATTCAACATGAGCTGGCAGTCTAACTTTGCTTTAAGTACTACTTTAAATAGCTGTAGGGTCTAACCAATCCACGTTGGTTTCTGTCACGTGACTGATTCGAAGGAACGCCACTTGCCCAAGGACCAAGGACTAGCATACACACACTCTGCCACCTGCCTCGCCTCTGCAACTATATGGTGGACCACGATGAATATGATGCTTTACTGGAAGAACCGTTTGGGGAAGGTGTGGACTGGACTGCAATCGATGGTATGGCTAGTGGCAATGGTGCAGGGCACAACACAGCAGCAGCGGCCGAACCACTTCGAACAGGGTCCACATCAGAGAGCGACGAATACTTCAACGACAATGATGTGTTTGACGAGTCATTCCTAAATGAAGTATGTCGCCTTGAAGGTCAAGCTACTGCAAACACCCATGTTGTCAATGCACCCCCTCATGGTATGACCTTGCCCCTGATCATTCACGCACGACCTTCACATGATGACAGAAAGAAACGCTGCAACACTTCCCGCGGGTACGTGAAAGTCACTCTAGAATTTTCCCATCCTTTTACTCTATACCTGCCACAGCCTCCTCTTCTCGCCCGTTTGACCCAATTCCAAGGAACCCCATGCATAATATCGCAAGAAGCTCTTCTGTTGCCAACACGTCTTCCGACATTCCCCCGCCGCTTGTGAGAAGACCAATGGTCATTGCACCGGGACCTGGCTCTCCCCAGTCTACACTTTTCACAGCTCAAGTAAATCCCTCAGCGCCCAGCTCCCCTCCTTCAGGTCGGGTTCCTGCTAATAACCGCGCTCAAACAAGTACATTTTTGTGTTTGTGTTTGGTTGATAATATGTAAGCCATTTCTAACTGCATATATTAATAGACCCTCCGCCTCCCACATCTACATTAGCTGTAGAGCATTCCCCTATCACCCGTATGTGTCCAAGTGATCATTTATACACCTCGACATTACTTACAAATGTTTCAGGGCTGTGTTCAGCAGCACCCTCCAAGATATCCCCTCAGCCATCACCAACACGAAAACGCCGCAGGTCACCGGCTTCTCATTCTGCTGGTGGAACGTCTCCAGGCCATAAAGCAAAGTGCAGACAGAAAGCATCGAAAGTCTTGGAAGCGATCGAAAAAGTGCTGCAATGCCCAATGTCCGTGTATTGTCTGCTTCTTTCCTTATCACATCCCTCATGCATAAGATCAGTTGCTTTGATACGATGTAAGTGGTGCATGTACCATTGTGGTTGAATGCGGTTCGATTGATTGCTTCTTACAGAGCAGCCTCACATTTATTGACATGCGGACATTCCGCGTGCGGATTATGCCTCTGTGAATGGATTGTAAGTTTCCCTTAATCAGTATTAGCGACGCGCTAGAATGATCCTCTGGATAGCGCCGCAAAGGTGACAACGCAAGTTGTTGCATTTGTCGAGCTCCACATAGGGGAGCTTTACTTCCCAACTATGCGCTAGACGATATGGCCGCGACATATTTCAGCGAAAAAAGTAAAACCACTCAGGAGGGGCTCGGCAACGCGGACGGCGCTGATAAGAAACGATGGGAGAAGCGCAAAGCGTAGGTTTTTGTCTGATATTCTTGCCCTGATGCTCAAAAATGCGAGCAGTGATGGGAAGGCCGCCGTGCAGGCTGCAGCACGCAAACATCTTAGAAAAGCCCCTCCAGCCCCAGTTGTTATTCCCATGCCCTCGGTCATCAATTACGACCCAGCTGGCGATGAAGCATACCTGGCGTACCTTTTAGAACTTGACCCGTTTGGTGAAGAAGCTAGTTGGCATATATGAACATCCCTTATAGAAAACTATCACGCCTTTTGATCTTACGACCAGACAAACTGAGGCAGCACGATGAGGATGTCTGGCGGGAAGGCAATCCCGTAGTTCAGGACGAGCACGGGGCAGGAGTGTCTTGTCCTTGCCCACTACTGTATCTTACTCTACAGGCTACCATTCTAAGTGGAGCCTTAACACATGTACGAGCGATCGGAGGGCGACTTGTTTTGTTATTGCAGCAAGGATGAAAGTGAGACATTGCGTGCTAAAGGTAAATCGAAACAGAAACAAAGTGAGGTTCAGTTTTTCCGACGGAAGGAGCATCCTGCAAGGCACGAGTGAGTGATGCTCAAGTAATAGGTGGCAAAACACACCCTCGGTCAACCTTGCCCTACCACCAGTCGGTTGACATAAAACCGTCGCACATGATCCGCAGAGCACTACAGTTTGGGCATGCGAAAAAACGGTGGTGATTGCAAAGCATCCTGGAAAGCCACATGCCCGTTAGGATGCACAACGACCCAAGGCAGCCTCACAAACCTGGACATTTTACATCCATGAAGTAAGAGTTCGGGTTTTGCACGAGACGTTTGAGCTTGTGGCTCTTCTTCTCGGCCTCAGCAGAAGGGTTGAGTAAGTCGACAGCGAGAGTCTGCAAAGAACGACAAAGTGAGTGAAACTCCTTAACGGGGAATACATACGTACCATGGTTAAGAATGAAGTACAACGAGAGAGGCGGATGACCTGTTTTTGAGAGAAGAAGAGGAAGAGCCGCTGTTTTTCAGACAAATGAAAAATAAGGTTCACGTCGACTGTAACAGTTAGGTGCGGACTTTTAAACTGGACCGGTGCCGACGATGACTCTCAGTCTGTCAGGCAAGTGACTCTGACCTGAGGTAACCTTGATTCAGAAATCCAGTATCTCTGAAAGCACAGCTTCTCCTGAATATTTGTTTTCATTTTATTTGAACTTACAGCACGATTGGAGGCGTCCGCTTAGATCATCTGTTTATCAAGCCATCCCTATATCAGACGATAAGGTAAATACTATACTATACTACCAGTTAGTTATGTAGTTTAAGGACAGGATGTGTTGGACAACTTCGTGAATTCATGATGTTGTCCAACCTATCCCGTGTCGGGCTCCCGCGTGTTCGGCAGCTCGACCCTATAGGCCTGCTGAGTGCCAACTATAACCCTCCTAGAAGCTATGCTTGGATCAGCCCGTTCGCGTGCTTGTAATCGTGTGGTTGCTTTCTCAAGGACGCATGCAACTGTCTCTTCTTCGCCTTCGACCCGATGGTCTCGGCAAGATGTTCAGGATATCTACGATTCACCCTTACTCGAACTCGTGTTTCGAGCTGCCAATGTTCATCGGCAACATCATAATCCTTCAAAGATTCAGCTGTGCACTTTGATGAACATCAAGAGTGAGTCATGCGTTCATAGGCCTATATAGTCTCTCACATATGGTGAATACTCAATAGCGGGAGGCTGCTCTGAGGATTGTAGGTTACTTGTTCTTTATATCCCTACAGATCTCTCATGCTGTCCAGGCTCTTACTGCTCCCAGTCGTCACGTTATTCGACCCCTACCGTGGCATCCAGGCTTGTTTCCTTGGAACCTGTCATCGAAGCAGCTCGCCAAGCCAAAGCAAATGGAAGCACCAGGTTCTGTATGGGTGCAGCCTGGAGAGATTTGGCGGGCCGTAAGCGTGGTTTTGAGAGAATCCTGGAAATGGTCAGAGAGGTGAGGGGAATGGGAATGGAGGTTTGTACCACGCTAGGAATGCTCTCGCCGGAACAGGCAAAGCAACTCAAACAAGCGTGAGTGTTCAGTGGTGTATACAACCTCCAAACTCACTGAATCTTCAGAGGGTTGACGGCGTATAACCATAACCTCGACACATCCCGCGAGTTTTACCCCAGCGTGCGTTCTCTCCTTTTCCCCTAGTGATAGGTCTTGACGTGCTTTGGAAAGGTTATTTCGACGCGCAGCTTTGATGAGAGATTGGAAACCATCGCTGCGGTCCGTGACGCAGGTATCAGTGTATGCTCCGGAGGCATCCTCGGTCTCGGAGAGTCTGACCAGGACAGGGTGGGTCTTATATGGGAGGTTGCAAAGTAAGTACGTGAATCTTGACGATACTATGTTTAGCTTATCGCCATTTCTCGTAGCATGTTGGAGCATCCAGAGTCGTTTCCCGTGAATGCCTTGGTCCCGATACCAGGAACCCCACTGGAAAACAACGAGGTGATAATCACGATGTTCTTGTCTTTCGTGCATTGATCTTGATGCTCCCCTGAAGCCTATTCCACACCAAACTATAGTTCGCACAATCGCCACCGCTCGGATAGTCATGCCGGCTACCATCATTCGTCTTGCTGCAGGTAGGCAGAATTTGAGCGAGTCCGAACAGGCCATGTGTTTCATGGCCGGTGCCAACGCTGTCTTCACTGGAGAAGCAATGTTGACCACGCCATGTGCGTATCCGTAATGATCTGAAACGACATTGCATGCTAATCGCAAACCTTGTTTTTAGGCTCTCCTTGGGATGAAGTGAGTATTCACCTATTCTAGATCATTGCCTATATTTAAACCATCATCAGGACAAAGCTATGATGGACCGGTGGGGTCTTGAGGGGATGCGAAGTTTCGAACAAGAGAGACTTTCTGCGCTTGCCCCTCAACCTGAGTCTGCCAGGAAGGTCCAGCAGGCTGTGTAAACAGATACGATATATCGATTACCGCGGCCTTTGATGCATATAGGTCACGAACTCTCCCTCCAGCTGAGCTTGGGGAAAATAGGGAGCTCTGCCATGCATGATTAAGATACTTAACAACTTTCTGATCATGCTAAGTAACGTCTCAAGGTTTCATCCTTGTGCTTGACTTCCTACCCTGTCCTCGACTCCGCCTACACGACAGGGATGTTGTGCGCCAAGACCCTAGAAGTCAAGCCAGAATTACTGTAGTATGCAAACTCGCCGCCTCTTGCTGTTGTGGCCAAGACGCTGTCGACACAACAATGGAGATAAATAAAGAAGTCCCGGCATGAGCTAGAATGAGCGACAAGCACAGTGTAGCATAGCGTTTCTTTAGCGAGGGAAAGCTTTCACCGTTTACGGTGGGCATGATACTTAGTGAGCTAATCGCAAGTTGGACTTGGACGAACGCGTGACGTCACGTCGCGTCGACCTCCTGTGATGCCACGAGCTTTTGTTCGCTCCATTTTTTTCCACCCATCGACGTGTCGCGATGTGCCTGGTCTATGGGATGTTTGTTGGGCTATTTGTATTATTGCTGTTTTCATAAAAGTTGACGGAGACTGAAGTCGACGCACTTCCGGTATAATTACTATAGGCCAGGTAAATTGCTTGTAACTCGGCGAGGAGTGGCTAAATTCCTTATTGAAACTGTCCCGTTTACGAGAATCTACAGTCCTATGGAGAGAGAAAACTGGATTTCGTATATCTGGCAAACCAACCATGAGGCGACACAAGGAGACATCAGGAAAATACTTGGTAGCCGAACCCGAAAATACGTCACGCGACGGGCGTTAGAGGTCGCCAGCGTTCTACGCAGCGACTCCCTTCTCTTCCCCACTGGGGCCAGCGTTTTACGCAGCGACTCCCCTCTCTAATCCCACCGTCGGCAGTGTAGTGCACCTCGGCCTCACATCCCCGTGCCCCAATCCCCGAGTCATGTGACAGGTTCACGCCGCTGCATCTCATTTTCTTCCTGACCATGACCATCTCCCCCCATATATTGGTTCGGCTCCCAAGCGGAAAGCTCTCAATTGGATCAACCTCAAGCAATTCCCTGCATATGCTACAGTGCCCAAGAAAACCAAAGATACGAACACAAGATCTGGGCCCTAGCAAACTCTGGCAAGGCGCCCAGCGAGTATGTACCTCAGGCAGTACCTGACCCTCCTGTGGCTGCCAATTATGCTTCATGCACACAGCTCACAGAAAAGGGATGTGACTACTGTATGGACATCAGATTGTCACCAATGTAATGGTACTGAGACTGTCACCTGAACTAGAAGTACAAGTAGAGGCAGATAAGTGTCATGAACCAGTTTATTCTACTATAATGCTGAGTGCCTAAGCGGAACCATTTCCTCAATTGTCTCATCAGACGACCAACATTGTTTCATACTCTGAGCTGAGCCATCATTTCCATCATCAACTATGTGCTTCACTGCTACCATCACTCATGCATCCACCCCATCACTCCCCATGCAGATGCCGCCAATTATTCAGGTTCCATCACCTGCCCACATTAGGCGACAATCTGGCAGAACTAGCACAGGTACCATGG
>QFFB01022931.1:0-19367 GCA_003316465.1 Ramaria cf. rubripermanens
GTGCTGAACCTGGAGTCGCTGACGGGGAGGAAGGCGCTCAGAAACGCCTGATTACATCTGAAAAAATGGTAGGTTGGATACTTCTCTTGGGCGCACCGTCGACCGACCGCAAGCGAGGAGACAGCAGACAGCGTGTCACGGGTCATAACCAGCTCCGAACGGCAGGCAACAAAACCTCTTGGTTGTCATGAGAATACACTGTAGGGGACAGGACTGCCATGGATGGCATTGTCACTAGATTTCACCTTTTGCAATAACAACGCGGATCACCTACGCTGTCAAAGAAGACGTCGCACGCACAGAACTGCAGCTCCTGAGCGAGTGAGCCAGCGCTGAGGTTATGGATTGGATTGTGTTGCAAGCATGCAGTAACTAGTATTACCAGCCGAATTTCACCCCAGGTGTTGTTCTAGACGACCGTTACAAGTTTGAAAGGCAGCGTGGTAGAACGCAGATGTAAAAGCTTGGCGTCAATATTATTTATACTCAATTGTCAATTCGATTTGAATAAGCGACTCAACTACTCCGCAACCTCGCACTTTACACGCGCTCCTCACGGCAGTTCCTCTCTAGTCTTCCATGTCTGGCCTCAATCCACGCTCTCAAAGAGCCCCTTCTCCATCTAACACAACTTATTCTGGCATCTCAAACTACAGAACCGAATCCTATCGCCCAATTGGCAAGACTCCTGCGGTACCAAGTATAGACTCGCGCAAGACCGCCAATATCCACTTCGATGAGCTGCAGATATTCTTGGGACAGCATTTGGCCAAAGGTCAGTTTGAGGCCCTTATCTCACGGCTGGTTCTTTGGTCGGCTTCTCATTGACCTACCTCACTCTATCCACCAGAGCCGCTCAACTCGCGGTCCAGTGCACGAGAGAAGCTCACACGTCTGACCAAGCAGCAGTTTCAAGAACTCTCTACAGATGTCTATGACGAGCTTGTTCGTCGCAATAACAACACGGTCGGAAATGAAGGTGAGCTCTCAGAGTCACACCTCGAGGCCTGCACGTGTTCACCTTCCATCCCAAGTCCCCTTTCTCCCAGTACGGAGTGACTTCCATCCCAAGAGAAATCAGGCTAGACAGAAGCTCGCCACCTTGCCAAAGACACGTTTCAAGGATCTAGCGAGTGATGTCTTTTTCGAACTTGGCCGGCGCTACCCAGAATTCAAAGAGCCGGAGGTCGGCTCATACATTGATTATGTTCGACCTTTAACTTATTCAATCATAGGTTCCCAACACTCCCGGCTCTGAACCCTCCAACTATGATGAGTTACCCACTCTAGACTATCGCGAACGCAGCCAGCCACAGCAGACTCCGCCGCCTACCACGTACTCCTCCATCTCCGGCTCACGTCGAAAGCCTTCTCGTGAACAGAATTCCCCATTTTCTACCGGTTCCATGGATCGGCGCCAGCCCTCCCAAGACCTAAACGGTGATTTCTATTCTGGAGCAGAGCGACGTCGTCCCTCTGAAGACACACTCCGATCGACAGGTAGAGCGACCCCTTCCGGCCGCCGTCCTTCCGGTGAGGATTCTGCGTCAGGAACCAGTTATGGACCTGTTGCGACAGCCACTTCTGGCGTCGTCATTCCAAATAAGTCTACAATAGCTGAGGAACAAATAGAGGTACCGTATGGCAGGGAAGACGATGCAGCCGACCCGCGTGGCTCTGGAGGTACGGTCACAGGTGGTGATCGGGATGAAGATCGCGACCGTGACGATGATCGGGGGATGGACAGTGCGAGCGCAGGATTCAAAAGCCCGACCTCCCCTTCTGGGGGCCTGGGTGGGTTGAGCGCCCTTTCTGCCATAGGGGTGAATCGGAAAAGAGACAGTGATGATGACATGGGTGCGGGGCGGAGCGATAGCGACTATTACGACAAGGCATTCGGGAGGGCTAGTGGTTTAAGTGATAGACCTGGGCGTAGCAGCAGCATAGCCCGAGGCCAGTCCAATGGCGGCGATGAAGACAGGTTAAGACGCAACTACGAGCTTAGGATTGCCACAATGCAAAGTCGCATCAATGGGTTAGAAGGCAACGTTGCAGATGCTACGACACACAAAGCAGAAAGTGACGATCGCGTTAGAAAGTTGACCAGTGAGCTGGAGATGTTTCGTAGTGTAAGTATGTTCTGCTTTTCTAGACAGATGATTTGAAGTGACCGATCCACAGCAAGCGGAGGACCATTCTGCGGCAATCCTGGCTTTGAAGCAAGAGCTGGATGGGGCACGTGCCGCGCAGGCAAGGGATGTTGAACTACAACGGAAGGATGACGAAGAAGAGGTTCGGCGGTTGAGGGAACGATGTAGACGGCTAGAAAATGAGCGTGATGAATTTCAAGGGTCTCAAGTACGTGTTCACGCTTGTTCGCTTTCTCGATAATGTAATTGACGTTGATTTAGCCTAACATGGAGCTAATGGAACAACTTCGTTCCGACTTGGAAAGCGTGTTGGCCGAGGCTAATGACTTGTCAAATCGGAACGAAGAATTAATGGCAGCTCGAGAGGCTGACAGTAGCATTATTCGGGATCTTAACGGTCAGGTGAAGGAGTATAAGCGGAAGTATGAACAAGCCAAGACGGAGTTGCGCAGTGTCAAAGGTACGATGCGTTGCCAAGTTCATGCGTTTCACCTCGTGCAATGAGTAATCTTCGAATTTCCATCTGACAGCCACGTCCCAGCTTTACCACCAACCCCCCAAATCACTGAGCGACGATCAGCTCCCTGTTGCGCCTTCCGGTGGTTTACTAGATATCCATGTCACGGCATTCCTCAGCTCCATCGATCTACTTCTCACCGCAGGCCGATCAGCCACCCCCGCTCGAGTCTACGCCCCCATGAAGGCCGTTGTCAATGCCGTGCACGCCATCATTGATGATCTTCGCAGTGTCGAAGCACGCTCTCGCAAGGAACGTCTCGACTATGACATTGAAGACCTACAAGCACTCCGCGAGCGCGCAGACATGACGCTCAGTAATCTCGTCGCGGCCGCGAGGACCCACGCTACCAGCCTCGGAATGAGCCCGGTCAGCCTGCTAGACGCGGCTGCTAGTCATGTATCTAGCGCGATCACCGAAATTGGCAAGACGGTACAAGTTCGGAAGGCAACCAGGGCTGAGCAGGACTCATTCAACGCTCTGACGTCTCCCACCGGTATGAGTGCGACGAACGGGTATGCACCTACATTGCGCTCCGTCAACGAGGGCGCTGGAGGTCACATGCGAACCGTGAGCAGCGCAAGCTCGGCGAGAGGCGAGGATTACAGTTCGTCTGCTACACGTACGAACGGTCGACACCGCGACCTATCCCCAACCCCAACGACGACTGGAAGAAATCCTTTGACGCGCCGACCACCCTCTGAGCCTTCTAGTTCAAACACCAGCTCGCCCACAGCGATATTCGATACACCTCCTCGTGCCAACCTACCGAACGGTCCAGGTAGTGATGAATCGGCGCCTCCGGAAGGTTCTGATGACGCATGGGCAGAATTAAAGGTACGTAATCCTTTGTTCACAACTGCCTTTGCTAAACTCGTGCACAACAGCCGTATCTTGAAGCTCAATCGGAATCTATCGTCTACGCTATTCAAAGTGTGCTCTCCGCCGTGCGCAGTCCAGCACCTTCGCCTAATCTCAACGAGAATCTGACGCAAATCATAACCATTGTATCGAGTATCGTCGCCGTTTGCAAAGACAGTCTACCGTCAGCATCGCTCAAGGAAGGCAACGATACTATCCGCGAGCTTATCGATCACTGCACAAAGCTCAGTGAGATCCAGGCTATGCCTGAGATTACCAAAGAGTCCCGACAGGCAATGGCGAAGTCTAGCTTCGCTGTGGCCAATGCTATGAAGAGCCTTGTGAAGTTGTGAAAAATAAGGTTCTTTCTAAACTCGTTTTGTCTCGACATACCCACCCTCTTGCAATCATTTTACATACCCCATGACGCATAACGTCTCTTGGCACCCACAATCATATTGTCATCTGATCATTGTTACATGAGCGATGCTCGATTCCCAATACCTCCTGCTTCGGGCGGTACCGGTAACCGACCACTTCTTTCAGCAACAAAAGCCCGATATCTAAAGAGGGAGGGAATGAGCCATGCAAGTGTAGTAAGGATTGAACGCACATTCGACTAAGCCTCTCTCGTTCTTCTTGAGGTACTGAAGGTCGAGCCGAACGTAAAGCCTTTTGCAAGTGGATGTCCTGCACCTGTGACTGCAGAAGAAGATAACATCATGAGGGTATTCAAAGAGTACTTTAAAGACCCCTGCCTTTGATAGCACCGCAGGCTTCGTCCTGGCTAAAGATGCTGGGGTAATTTGAGAAGCCAGCATCATAGAAAGCTTTTTGATTCAAATGAGTACCAGCTGCTACTGACCGAGAGCAAACACACCCTTCGTCTCTGTTCGTCCTGTTCGGCTCGCGACATGACACGTTGGGTTGTTGGCCCACCGAAAGACGTGTACTGAAGGTCTACATTTTTGAGCAACTGCTTGTCACCGGACTCCGGGTGTGGTGGATTCTCCAAAGAGGAATGTACAACCTCCAGATGTGCACTGTAGATCAAAGCCTGAAGATCGGCGCCGGAGAAACCTTCCGTTGCTTCAGCGTAGTAGTTCAGGTCGACGTCGGGAGCCATAACAATTTTGTTTGATACTGCTTCCATTATCTGTAAATGACAGCTGGTATGACACAGTCGATTCAAGAATGACGACGACGCCGCAGCCATACCTCCAACCGCTCATGCTTATCTGGCATATCGCACAGAAGTGACTTATCAAGTCGCCCAGGTCGCAGCAGGGCAGAGTCTATGAGATCGGGGCGGCTATAATGCATATAGTGAGATCTAGTCTGGTAGCAGAGAAAACCTCGTAATTGACCTAGTTGCTGCAAGAATATATACGCCGTCTAAACCTTCGGCACCATCCATCTGCGTCAGCAATTGATTGACCACACGATCAGTGACACCCGTGCTATCATGGCCTCTGCACAGCTAATGCATTATTAATTGTAAACACCGAGGAGGAGAAATTGATCCCACCTCTTCGGCGCGATTGAGTCAAACTCGTCAAAGAACAGAATGCAAGGTTTTGCCGCACTAGCTCGATCAAACAGGTCCCGCACCTAACGAACCAGTGAATTAGCAATCAACACGATACACAGAAAGGGTTGCCACTAACAGACTTCTCACTAGCACCAATATACTTATTGAGCAACTCCGGGCCCTTGACGCTAATGAAATTGAGACCACACTCTTTGGCAACGGCAGAGGCAAGTAGAGTCTTGCCACATCCGGGAAACCCGTACAAAAGAAGACTATATATATTTAAGCCGTTTGAGACCAACGTGAGTACTATAAGCGAACCCACGCACCCAGACCGAAGACGCAAGGGACAACTGGCAAAAATAGCACCATACTTGGTGGGCCACTCAAGTGTTTCTAGGAGCACACGACGGGTCTCATGTAAACCTAACGAGCAGAAACGTTAAGGACAGGAACGGCCAAATGATAGAAGTTTCATCACCCCCAATGTCTGACCACAAAATATCAGACTTTTGTAGTTTCACGTCTCGTAAGGATAAGGGTGTGAAGTCAACTTGTGCTGACTCGAAGTCGCTTTGTCGAAGCAGGGTCTACGACGTATTATATTCTCGATTTTAAAAGGATGTCACACTTCGTTCGTACGTACCTCCGACTGTGCCTTAGCTGCTCTAATTGTCGCTTGATGCACAGCGCGTGATACGAGGTTGTGCAAATCGGTAGCCAAGTAACCTTCCGTCTGCGTAGCGAGTGAGACGTAATTCAAGGGGTGCTCAGCCTCCACTTGCAGACCCGAAGAGATCACTTTTGATTCGACGATTCCAGCTAGAATCTGAGGAGTTAAGTTCAATGGTGATGAACTGATTCTAAGGTCTGCTACGAACATCACGACGCGCGTCCTTGTTTGGTGGCTTGAGTGGGACGACAGTCGAGAACATATGAGTCGACATCAGGAGTGGGTGAAGAGCTACTTGGCTCTGGCATGTTGCAATAAACATGATGCCAGCCATCAAGGTCTTCGCACCGAAGACTGAGAGGAAATGCTCGGCAAGATGACGCGATCGAAACGAATCCGCATGCTGGTGCAGACGTAGATTAGAGGAGATGAAAGATCTGTGTTGATTTCAAGCTCACCTCCACTTCAGCGGGGACTACTCGCTCTAGATTATCAAATATGATAACACTTGGCCTGTGCCATTTGGCAACGTTCAGCCAGAATTGAAAAAGTGACTTGAGGACAGGAATTCGCTCTTCGCTGTGTTTCGTAAGGTCGACGTAAAGGGTATCTAATTTTATGAAATCAGCATGTGGAATATCCTGTTGGAGGAAACTCACGCGCAAAAATCTTCCGGTCCTCTCGGAGTCGTTTCATAACCTCTTTGACGATCGATGTTCTGCCGGAACCAGAACGACCGCATAGCAATAATCCAGGAACTAACGAGTATAAGACCACCGTAGGCCAAAGCCGTCCAACCACTGACCTCGACTTGCCACGGATCCGCGCTGCAAAGCTTGCATTGTGAAAACATTCAGGACCATATTGCGACATTCCTGTATCAGGGATTCCACACCAGCGAGAACTTGAGTCGGATGAGACGACCTTTGTTGTGCAATATTGTCATACACATAAAATAAAACTAAAAGAGCTAAGCTTACGGTAGGACAGGGACATGGCCATCCTTGGAAGATATATGCCTAGTTTCCTTAGACAATATTTTTTGTTCTGCATGTGTTAGGAGTTGGAAGCTGGAGGAAAGCTTCAAAGTATGTATGAACAGAGTGAGTCACAAATCATCAAGGGCGAACCAGACGAGTTCCCAATCTTCGATGCCTTCCATGTCGAGAAGAAGAAAATGATGGTCAGGTATGTCTTCCGACGAACGAAGGAGGAGAGGTTCTTGAGATCTTGATGGTCTCTCCTCTTCTTCAGGTAGGGCAGATGCACTCTTGTGCATGATTCTTCTCCGCATCTGGGGTGGAGGTGGCGGTGAATGCCAATCACCTGATCCCCATTTTTTCGCAGCAGGTAACGGAGAAACATGGGGACGGAGCCTGCGGATGGAGACATAATGTTGCTGCGAACCTGATAGAGAAGTCTCCGGCTGGTGGGTTTCCCCTGTGAGCTGCACAAAAACTCTTGGAGACACCCATACGCAAGATTCTGATTCGTGTATAACAATGGAGGAGCTTCGGGGGAGGAGGTCGTATGGAAATGACCTAAGGATCATCTTGTTACCGGGAGAAACGGGTTTGGAGGTGGAAATGGCTGCGTCAGCTTGGCGCGAGAAGGGAGCACTGGAAACACTAAGCGATGATGACGGCTGGGAACGGAGCCTTGGAGTAATGGATACTTCGGTGTTTGTACTCAAGAGGACGGCAGGTCCAGGAGGTTTGTACGATACTATACCAGGTCATTTAAAGTAAAGTATGAACGGGAGCCAGATCAGGCATCTGCACTCACCCACTCGAAACCGAACCCTTGTTCTCCCTAGCACCCATACATCCACTGCTTGTCCAACACTGGCAGCGCGAACTTGAGACAAAAGATTATCTTCGACATATCCCGCATGAAGTTCCTGAACTCAAGGTCAATAACCGAGTGCACGGGAAAGAACACCAAGTCACCAGAATCTCCCAATCATCTGGCGACACGGGCTCAGTGTTGACAGACTCAGCCACTTCGAGATCATGCAGGAGGCCTATTTCTAACTATGTGCAAAATTGAGACGACAATATCTACATTCGAATAAGACTAACCGTCGAACCCTCGGTAAAGCCTAGACTACTGGCAACTTGCGGGTCGATTTCAACGGTTTCTAATGCGTCCCCGGCCCGTATGCCATTTTGAAATTGTGTAAGAGATGAGGAGGATGCCATCCCTGTCCACCCCACGTACGCCGACTTTGGTGGTTGAGACGCCGTCGAGATAAGGTGTACTGCAAGGGACTGAGGTCGCTGAGGTATGTGAATCAGAGAAACATAACAAACTGCGCGATGAAAAATTACCACTCTATGCTCGACTAAGGGGCCATACATGCTTATGGGGAGGTTAACGAGCGACGATTTCAACGAGGCATATTTGACAGTGACTCGACGTGGCATTGTTGTTACTCTGCGCCCAAATCCTGCGGGAGACGCCAAAAGTAAAAAATCACGTGCAATCGCGATCACGTGTTACGGGTGTTTCACGCCAGGGTGAAACAGAGCTACGCCTGCAAGCGAAAATACATGACAAGAAGTATAGGCAAGAATGTGGTGCAAAGAAAAAAGAGCGACTCGAAGTCTTACTGTAATGACTATCGAGCGCAACATGTGAAGGAGACGAGACGTGAAAACAAGAAGGGTACTCTTTGCCTATCGAGCGCGATATGTGAGGGAGACGAGACGCGAAAGAGGAGCAGAAACGTGAGTTCTATATATATTGGGGGACAGAAAACACAAATGTGGATGTTGTGGATAATGCAGGGGGTGAGTCCAACTTAAGCATGGACTACGCTCATGCGTCCAGAGAACTTGAACAGAGGTGTTTGTCCTAATCAATTCCCATCAGTCTCAGCCGCCATCTCCCTAGCGCGATGCCCCACGGTGTAATACCAGGCCACCTTCATGGACGACGGCGATACTGCGAAGACTTGTGCAAACGCATCGTTTACCAAAGATATGTACTGGATAAGACGATTGTGGGGATTGCTCGGGACATGAGCGCGTGCCCGTGTTGTCAAACGAATTCTACGATACTGGGGTGATATTGGGGGGGGGGGGGTGATGCTGCCTAAAGTGGGTAAAGGGAAGCGGAGGCGTGTAACGATGCAGAACGAGACTGATGCAAGTATATGTCCTGTCCAACGCCGCGCTGAACTGAAGTTTTCGTCCGTAGTTCCTCATCGCCCTCCTTGAACGTTCCCCTGATTTATACTTTGATGAGCCGCAACTTCAGCTGCAGCGGTCAAGAGGAATTATTGTCGGTTTGTTAACTATCTGCAATACATTGACTGAACGTGGCCTGACGCGTAAAAAAGCGAGTAGTACTATTTCACACAATAGCCACACTTCTAACAATGTGCCCGTTATCTAAGGTAGCCGCTGAGCACAACGAAGACAACCGATCTGGATTAACATTCGATATTGGGGCAGAACGTCCGGAACGGTTGGTCTTTTTCGAGGAAAACAGGGTTGATATCAGAACAACCTACTGGAACTATGGCTGGGAAATGAAAGGGCAATGTGCACGTAGTCGGGCCAAGTTTGTACGTGGCAATGGGTGAGTTCAGATCACTTTGACATGTTATTTCTAACGCAATATATAGCTACCCGATCTTGCCAGCTCTTTGTGAAGGGATAATTAATGCCGATGTACGGAGCGTTTGACGGCGAAGGATTTGTAGAATATTCAAAGAATTTTTGGAAATCATGAGACCCTGGCCAAAACCGTGCAGCCAGCGTCCTTGTCATCCGAATTCATCACACTGAGGAAATTGCTGACCTCCAATGAAAATTAAAAGTAAGCACTCTTTATACTGTACGTATATAAATTTGTCACTAGTGTCCAATGTTCTTGTAGAAGTGTTCATTTGTACTATTTCCCCCGTATTCTCCAGACCTGAATTCGAATCCTATTTAAGAAGCTTTCTCATGGATGACAGCTTATATACGTCGCCAGAGGGATTATTGTGTTGTACTGTGCATGTTTGCCATGCATGTATTGGTACGCCGTAAATAACATATTGGTTACGATTTGTGATGACTTTCTATACTGTAGGTTGCTTTTTATTATATGATGCGATGGGAGCTACAGAAAGCGTAATGCTTGATGAAAAAGATGCTCTAATTAATCATTTGTATCGCCCGGGGGCGGGGGATGTTCAATATTACACGATTCTCTTCTATCCTTTATTAGAAGGTACGTTTCGTAAGTCATTTAGGGCTTTGAGCGGCGTAAGCGAGCGGTGATAGAGCGGAAGGGATTGCCTGTTCTGATACGGAAAATATAGATGGAAAAGTATAAGATGAAAACCTGTGGCAAGTGGATCAGTAAAAAATCAATTGGGAATGATACAACATAAAAGGCATACGTTGAAGATGATATATGCAGCCATGAACCCCATATTACGCCATCGATGTGAGAAGGACATATTAAGAGTTGCTCTGAAGATTGCAAAACCGTCAGCGATCTGACAGGTTGATGACGTATGAGACGAACTCACAAGTAAGCGTTCGACGAGCTCATTGAGCAGAACTGGCAATTCGAAGTATCTGCTGGATTCACCAAGTAGCCGCCATTTGCGCTGATGAACTTTCCCATGTAGTCTTGGCACGTTGTGGCAGACGGTGGCGTGATTGTCACTAGTTCCGTCGCAGAGCAGCGGATTTCTTGATTTCCAATGCCATTGCTCACCATGGCTTCAATCAAATCTGAGTGACATGGCAGATATCAGTGCTCAACTGTGTATAGAGAAGTGGAACACTTACAGGTGAAGGGGGATAGGCGGTACATCCAATGCCAGAATGTTACGAGCTGTGAGAAGGGTTGCAGAACCCCTTATTATGGCCAAGCATTAGCGTTAACCTATCTATGGCGAATTAAAAATTAAAAATGGCGTACCATTGAAAGTGATGATAAAGCTGAATAGGAAACTGAATACAAGCCCAGCGATTTCGGCATTGGGAGAAGCAGCCGCTACAGCTTGGCCCAACGTCGTAAAATATATAGGGAAGATGATGGCATAAGTGAGATACTGAAAAAGGTTCAGCTGTGAGCTCGACGAAGGAATATATATGAACGGACCATGAATCCGGTCCGGCTGGCCGTTCCCGGAAAGCCTACAGTCCAGTACCAGCATAGGAAATAGATACTAGAGCCAAGGATGCTGAAGGGGATCTCCACAATCTAGTAGAAACCCAAGTCAGACAGTATTTAATGTGACAAGGACTATTAGTTTTACCAGACCACTGGTCACCAGGGCTACCCAGTGGTACATCTTTGATGCCTGCTCACGATTTTCATATATTAGTCTATACAAGGGCTGTCATGCTATATCTGATTGAATGATGTGTAAAGATACTTACCTGAAGCGAAGGAAAATTACTTGCAGCATGTTTGATTGTGGCACGGCGAGAATAACACCCATGAAAATCGCAAACATGTGGTTCTGCGCCCCTTGTATACTGTTTTTCGCCTTGAAAAAGGTAAATCCAATAAATAACCCTGTCGCAGTACATCAATGCCCAAATCTATGCAGCTAGCTTCTGCACGTACCCGCAAAGAGATTGATCGCGTATTTGCTGATCAGATATGTTGGATTTCTAAGATTGCTGAGGAAAGCGCGCCGAATTAACTCAGATAGTTGGATACCAAACGAGGCAGAAAATTCTGCGTGGGACTTCTGCTGGATGGCAGAGGCCTCTTTGCCCTTACGAAGAATTTCCTGAAGCTGGAATTCCATTTCTTGTCTTTCCGGAGATTTCATCCAGGCTGAATGCCAGTCGATGTCAGTATGCGCAGTCGCACCTGCTCCAATTACGTCAAGCATGTCTGTATAATTCCCAAATCAGCAACAACGGGCACAAAGTAACCGTCACTAAACGCACACTCCGCAGGATTTTCGCCATCTTCGCACCTCCTTCCGCCATTGGTCTCGAAATAGTTGATCAGGGTGGTGGCATTATTTCCAAGGTCGCCAAAGTAGCAGGTTTGCCCTCCTTTGCGCAGCAAAAGTAACCTGTCGAAAGCCTGGAACAGCTCTGCGGATGGTTGATGAATCGTGCAAAGAATGGCCTGTCCACGATCAGCGAGGGATCGCAGGAAGTCAATGATGGCCCATGCGCTCTGGGAGGAGAGTCCCGACGTAGGTTCGTCTAAAAAGAGGAGGAGCTGAGGCTAATTTCGTAGAATTACAAGCATTCAGTTATCTGAACATTCATACAGTATTGAAGGCAGGGCTTACCTTTGCTGCCAGCTCGACGCCGATGGTCAGTCGCTGAAGAAACGTGAGAACAAAACCTTAAATGTATAAAAAGACCCATACTTTACGCTGTTCAACGTTCAGGCCATCTCCGATGGTACCGACAATGGCTTCGGCGTAAGCTTCCATCTCACACATCCTGATTACTTCTTCAACGCTGAAACCAGCTTAGATGATACCTGCAGCCAGATAACAGCAGAGACCTACTAGTCATATTTTTCCTGCCTAGACACCGAGGCAGGCTGGCGAAGCACCGCACTGAACCGCAGGGCTTCCCGAACAGTAGTTGTCTCAAGGTGTATGTCCATTTGTTGGCAATAGCCCGTCTGACCGGCGAAGTCGGGGGGAAGTACGCTGCCATTCATGAATCGGTCACCTGTGATCACGCCAATTCGAACACGTTCGGCCAAAGCATTGAGCAATGTCGTCTTCCCAGCTCCGCTTTCGCCCATGAGTGCTGTCTACACATGATGAATATTAATCCTGGCACATCCAAACAAAACAGGAAACATACCAATTTGCCAGGCGCAACGTAGCCAGAAACATCATCGAGGAGACGTCGAGTTTGGCCTCCCTGCACGACGATATCGTAGTTCAAGTGATGCCATGAAAAGACGCCTCTAGATGCAGGAAGAGCCTCCTTGGTGCTATCGCCTTTAGGGGCCGCTTGGGTCTTCGCATCGTCGCCAATAGAAGATGGCGTGGATGAGCCTTTCTCCTCGTCTTGCGAAGCCGACTTCGACCCCAGGATCTTCGTACCACGCTTGAAAATAAGCTGGGTAGCACCCCCTGACGTGCCGTGACCACGCTCCGTCATATAGAGAAACAACGCTAAAAAGCCTATCCAGAATGCTAAGGTGATACCACTAAAAATTTACTTGCGTTAGTACGATGTCTAAAGAGAAAGGGGAAGCACTCACAGATTGCGCCATAAGTTAGAATATTGATAGCTATAATTAAGGCCAATGAACCGATCGCCGTCCACTGTGGCAGAACCCGGCTGGGAACCCAACACTGGGCAGACTTGGTTGGCAATCGTCACATTCTCATAACCTGGGCCTGATGGCACCAATGCTGAGCACTTCCCATGCAGGCCGTGAAATTCGTTGGCGATCATTGATTCGAACCCATATTTCAGTGGGTTAATATATGTCAGCCTGAAGTGTCAATGAGGTTTAATACATTGGCATGGAGCTTCCTAGCTATTCACGTACCATCTTAGTGCGCCAATCATACTTGGTTTAGGAATAGTGAACCCAGTGTAGATGACCAGTACGAGTGTCCCGAGACCTGCGACAGCCTGTGCTTGTGCCTCATTCGCGAAACTTGCTGCAAGCCCTCGGAAAAAGGCCTTCATGGTCAAAGATATAGTAAACGTGAACAGCAAGAAGATGAAAAAGTTGGATGGATGTCGTTGAAGATTAGTCATGAAATACAGGATAAGATCGGAACAGA
The DNA here is from genome assembly GCA_003316465.1 of Ramaria cf. rubripermanens. NCBI lineage: Eukaryota > Fungi > Basidiomycota > Agaricomycetes > Gomphales > Gomphaceae > Ramaria > Ramaria cf. rubripermanens. The sequence goes on from QFFB01022931.1 coordinate 13,474, forward strand.
GTAAGGTGGCCGCACTGATAGGCTACGATGAAAAATCATCAGCCACGAATCTCGAGAAGCGAGGAAATGGGACTAACAATATCTACGATCGTCATGGCAAGGGCATCCACGAATGGATGATATAGGGCAGCTTTATGATGTCGCGTAACGATACGTCGCTGTGCATACAGTGCGGGGATTTCCGCCATACTGGCCAATGCACCAAACAGAACAGCAAAGAAAAGAGTGCCTCCCCGAGAGAAGTAAGCAATAGTAGCAACTGGCATATTATAGAACACAGAGCCCATAATCAAGGCCTGTGCAATGAAGTTAAAGAGTATGACAGCTGTCGCGTAAATTAGTAACCACAATGGGCAAGGAGAAGGGTCGTGTAAGCCAACCTTGGGTTGCGATGTCGCCACGAATAATCTGTACCCGACGTCGCATGAGGATTTTGGCTTGCATCGCCAAACTGACGGTATACGGAGAGCCTGGAGGCATGTGATTGGCACGCTCTGCGCGAGCGGAAGCCTTGTAGCTGGTGATCTGTTCTTTGAACGTTGTATCGTACAGCTGGCTGTTGACCTCCTGTGCATTCTCCCTTCCTAAAGGACTCTTGGTAAAGTACTCTGCAAACTCTGCAGGAGTCCTTGGGACGCGCGACTCGAATCCGGCACGAGGGGTACGGGATGGCCCGTGAGTAACGCCGACGAGGAAATCGGCCGTGGTCTGTCGATTGGCGGGTTGGTAGCCCATATCAATGAAGTATTGCCTGGCCTGGTCAGCGGGACCAAAATATGTCATGCGGCCCTCGTCGATGACAGCCACCTTATCAAAGAGCTGATAGATGTTCTCGGAGGCTTGATAAATGGACACGATGGACGTGACTTTCGCGATATCCGTAGCAATGCGAACCGCGCGAGTAAACTCCAAGGCGGTAGATGCATCTAAGCCTCGGGTTGAGCTATAATACCATCTGTCAGCACACATCTCCAGGACAACAATCTACCCACTTGTCCCAGCATGCCAGACGAACACGCGTGCTCATCATCTCGGCAATGCTTACCCTCTTTTTCTCACCCCCGCTGACTCCTCGGATGGTTTCATCGCCGACAGGCGTATTGAAAGCATGAGTCAAACCAAAAACCATTCCCAGCGTGTCGACGACCGTGTCGACAAATTGCTTCCTGGAATAACCCCCAACGCGCATATGGGGAGTACGCGCGGCGGCCGCAACATTCTAAAGCGAAATGTGAGAAATGTGAGAAACGGGGACAATTGAAATGTACCAAGGTCTGTCGGACGGTTAATGAGGGAAAATGAATGTCGTCTTCTGGAGCATAGCCAACGTCTCCCCGATAATGTTTCGCCATGTACGCTGGGGTGATACCGTCGTAGGAAACTTCCCCCTCGACTGCGTGGAAACTTGTGCGCTGGTTGGCGAGAACCTTCAAGAGTGAGGTGCAGCCCGAACCAGGCCTTCCCAAGACCAGAAGCATTTCTCCAGGACGGACAACACCTTCAAATCCGGAAAGGATATCCTTGACAGGAGGATGACGTATGCTTTGAATCGCATGGACGATATTCAAAGGGTTGAGAGCAGAGAAGATTGTATCTTGGTATTTAGCATCCGCACCAAGACCTACAACCCTCAGATTCTGAAGTGGATGAGTAAACAAAAGAGTACTGAGATGGTGTCACGACATACCTTGAAAGTGACGCCCGTCTCACGGGAATTGATGCCTTCCTCGATGGCCTTGTCCCATTTCTCTTGTAAAAACTTGTCGAAGCGAAAGTCGTCTCCTATGAGTGTATTTGCGACAGAAGCGGCGCCACTTTGATCTTGAGAGGCAACCTGCTCTATATCTGGTGACATAATTTGAGAGTCATTCCGGGAGAAATAGTCAAATGGAACATGGCGAGAAGCTGTAGGGGAATGTGTTTCTGTTTTAGTGAGGGCGAGGTCGAGGTTGAGTGTGGGACGTTTCTCGGTTGGAGAGGACGATGGAACCTGTGTGGAGTCGCCTGGGGTCATCCTGGTGAGAGGAAGGCTGGAGTCACTCCACAAGGGGAAATGTCTGAGTGATGGCTGAAGGGCCTGCGACGCAACTGGGCAAATAAGGTCTCAGACCCTTCCGTTATAAGACAGGCGGCATCTCCAGGTGCAACCCTGAGAGTTAGGCTTCTTGTCTTACCAAATGATCATCATCATTGACAACAGCCAAGAGGGGCGCCTGGGCATCGTTGTAGGCGAAATGGCACGGAGGAGACGCGTCCGGGGCAGCCATCACGTGACCGCTGTACTAAGCAGCGGCAGCCTTGAGTCGTCATATCGGCTGACCTGAAGTCTCATTTTGCCACTCAGAGCGCCGGGATGCTTTTGCAATGTTTCAGGAACCCGGATTCTAGCCACCCTATAGGCTGTTGAGCCTGCGGCATCCATCGCACCATCCCTGTTTATTTTTTATTTTTATTTGAAGTCTTTCAATCGCAATAACAGGGCCGTCACCTCAATCGCCAATCGCATCCCAACTTTGGATTGATTATTGCCACCGGCACTAGTATACGCAAGCTAGCCTCACCGTGGAAGCATCGGCGCTCATCGTGAAATAGGCACTGCCTTTCCGTAACCCGCAGCAGCCGAATCCGGGACACGTCAGCCTAGTGCAGCGTTTTAACATGTCAAGTACTGCAACAGGAGTGCTTGCCATGCGTGACAAGCATTTCATTATATTTCCATACACATGTACATGGAGGTCTTATCTAGGTTCCGACAATAGTATGTGTCTGGCCATGCTCGTCACAGACTTCCGTGCAAGATGTTGCGTATCTTTTACGTGGCGCCACGCCATGATGTGTCCTGTGCGAGGGCACGTATAAAGTCATGATATACTTTTTATTTTGTTCTTGCCCTTCCGGCGCTGTGGATTTCGGTGTGATTAGTAAACGCGGGGTTGTCCTTCCGTACACTTTTCATACGCATTTTCTTCGCGAAGTACTCTGCAATACTCTTCCCACTTTTTCGCAGCAGATTGTTCTCATCATGCTCTTGGATAGCTGTGGCGGCCTGTTCCGTTGGGCCGCGGAAGCCCAGGCCTCCGCCGAAACCAGAATATGATCCCGAACCCATCGCCGACATATAAGTGGTATTCCTGTCATCCGCCCCTGCATGCTTCAACTGACCACCTACAGCTGGGAACAAGCCGCCGGGAGTGTCAGTCTGGCAAGCGTCACTTTTCACCGCAGGCTTGGGGGGTGGAATGTTTAGTGGCGGAAATGCAATTGAGGTTTCCATCTTCTGGCCAGGCGCCGTGGAAGACGTTATGCCTAATATTTCGTTCATCCCCGTCGCAGAGGCTGCAGCCAGCCGTTTAGATGCGAGATTGCGCGCCCGATGTCTGGCGGTACACCATACATTAAGTCATATAAAAGGCTGGAAAGCAACAGAAACATACGCTCGGTATCGTGGCACAACCTTCACCGCCATGCCTTGAACAGGCTCACTATTGGTGCCAGCAGGGGCCACCTGATCATCGGACCCATCCTCGGAATTCTGGCCAGTCTGGAGCCTCTTGGTCGCCTTCTCTGCTTTCCTTTGCTCTTTTTTTCTCTTTCTCTCCTCTTTCCGTCTTCGTTTTGCTTCCTTCGCATCAGTTTCTTCGTCCTCCGTAGCAGACCTCTTTCGTTTCTTTTTCCGTTCTCCATCTCCCTTCCTTTTCGTCTTACCATCTTTCTCGTCGACAGTTGGCTCTGATGGATCATCATTGGCTTCTACAGGTTGCTGCATGGATCCCCCTCCTTTGGCTGTTTGATCTATGGCTGAACCATTCTCGTCCGTCGCGGCTCCATCGTCTACGGGTATATCCAGGGTATCCGCATTTTGTGCTTGGTTCAATCTAGCAAGTAAACCCTCGAATTCGCGACCACCTCTCCAACCCGCATCGTCCCCCCCTCGTCTATTGGCGCCAATCCCCATAAGGTCCAGCTTTTGGTGGATCTTGAATGCGAAATCATTGGAAGCATTAGCGTTAGTCTTGACCTGCTACGGCATTGCTCGAACCTTCAGATTACTAGTCCGTCCTTCCCCAGATACACCCAGTCCGGTGCCAGCCGTCCATCCCAGATTCTGCAGATACTTCGCACCGAACTTTGCCGAGTCTAAAATGACAGGATATACGAAAGAAATTAACACTGCAAGTAGAATCAATGCTGGAATTACATACCATCGCTCCACGTCAGATTGCGAGGGTCAGCGCCGATGCGTTGCTTGGTCTTTCGACCAGCCAAACCCATCGATGGCTTTCAACGTCCTTGAGCGTCTATTCAAATCACTTTTACAGTTCATTCTCCGACGTTATGTTACAGCCCGACTGTTTGCAGTCAAGTCTGGACTCCGACGCGCATGTGAATTCAGTTGCGAAGTTGGTCCGAATTTCATGGTGAACTCCAGAGTTCAAGACAATTTCATGATTAAATTTCCATCAAATTTCCATCCTTCATGAAACCCCTCTCCAGATACTATGAAGTTAACCATAAAGCCAGCTTGTGTGCCATACTAGTGGCATGTAATAGATGCTAGTTACATGCCCACTCTCCCACTGTGCAAAAGACTGCTATGTCCAATCAGGATTCTTGGCCCATTGAATTTCAGGTGCCTGCTTTTTGAGTGGCCTGGGTGTTCAAGCTTCAGGTTCATCAACATCTTCTGACAGTACTTGAGTTGGCTTTGGAGGTGTTAGATCCCTGAGATCTAACACCAAAGTAACTATTGTATTCCATTCTAGTTCTTGTTATATGCCTCTTAAAGTATAATCACTATTCATGACCCAGAGTAGATTACTTGTACTCTGTTCAATCCAAACCTCTGATCTGATTCCAAATTCTGCTTGTCATTCAACTCTTATGTCTTCTTGTTCTATGCTTATGTCTTTCTTGTTCCACACTCTTAGGATACAAATAGGATATAACATGTTAATAGTCCTCCAATCTTGTATCAGTTCTTTAGTTCAAATATTAACTTATTTCTCTGCTACCACCTTCTCATCTTCTGGCATCACTATCTCCATAGTTAGATACCATTGGAGATATATAAGTATATAGAAATACTTACCCACACTGCCCTTAAGGCTGTGTGCATTCTCGAATGGCATGGTGCAGAGTCACTAAAACAGCATCTGACCAAGGCAGGCAAGAAAAGTTAGGCCTGATGCAATCTTCATTGCATAAGTCCAGTGCTTGGAGCCTTTTTATGTCACTTACTGTACATGCTCCATATCATGCACGCTTGATAATGAGCAACTAATTGTTGTTGAGGATGCACATTTGCTGCTTCAAAATAATGACTGTTGTGAATTGCTCAAATATGTTTTGCCCAGTTTGCACCCAGTATGTGGTAGTGGGCTTCTTTCAGTAAAGTGCCACATCAGGTGTCTTCACAGGGGGAAATTGATGGAAATCACCAATCATGATTACATTAAGCTTCCCTCCAAGTGGTAAATTGTTACGGTTGTGTCAACCATAGGGTGGAGGAAGACAGAAGGCAGGTTGGAAGGGACTTCAGCTTCAGCTTATGTGCTGTGCCTCTCGACAGTCATGGGTCCCAAGATTTGAATGGTAGGTTGATCAGACAACACAGTTCTGTGGTATGTGCAGAAGTGCGGAATGTGGAAGTAACGGTGGAAGTGTCATAAGAACACTACTGGGAGGTTAACACAGGAAATGTGGTTGATATTTGAACTGAGGTTACTAGTGCAAATACAGGAGCTTATATACTTTAGGGGGTATATGTAAGGAAGTAACAGTAATGAGATCTGAGTCAGAGTGTTAAGACCGGGTCTTCGTGTGGGACCTTGGGGGGGCTCGGACCGAGCTTAACCGAGGAGTACTAGTAAGGGCTAGGCTTCAGCTTATGTGCT
>QFFB01022934.1:0-14056 GCA_003316465.1 Ramaria cf. rubripermanens
TTACTTCGGAGTTCGGGGGTCCGAAGGTTCGGAGATTTGGTGTTAGATCTCAGGGATCTAACAGAGTGTAAGCGTGGGGATGCCAATGCAAGTGCAAGTGTGGCGATGTGGGTGTGAATAGGTCCAGAGTTCTGGTCTTAGAAGTCTATGTAACTAAAATTTTGTATAAGCTACTGATGACGAATGAAATATATATGTAGACTTACCTAGTCGTCGCGCTCCTGAATTTTATCAGCCAGATAGTCAGATCTCGGATTGCTACCCTCACCCAACAAGTCGCCTGCAAGATCCAGCGCACTCTTCAAGAGTTTGCGGTAACAATAGCGCTGATGATGCGAGAGTTTTAGTACACGAGGGAATACACTTGCAGGATTTCTTGTCCACCATGGTATGGATGATGGACAACGCATCACCTTTCTCTAAGTCATTTCTTACTCTGCTATACTAGATTCGGCACTCCTTACTTCCTACTACCAGTACCAGTAGTTCAACCACCACCCTTCCCTTACCTCATTTAATGTAAGTTTTCATACAATGGATGATATACTTGATGACCCTGTGCGAGTACAAGGTGAGTACAGCTGCGTCCCTTCTAATCTCACCGGTGTCTTACATACCCTTCTTATCACCTCATCACTGTATCTGTTAAAAATAGCACTCTTTGAAGCAATGACCTCAAGAGGTATGGATTCCCAAGCCGTATGGAAGTCTGTTTCTAAAGGTGAGTAGTTATATCTTATTAATATCAAATGCTTATATGCACACTTCTGTTTGATGAATAGCTGCAGGAACATCTCATCGCATCACCAAGCAAGATATTTCTCAGCCATTCACCACAACTAATGGAACACCAAGACTAAACCTGTTGAGGACGACCCTTTTTGGCATCGTCCGATGATGACATGCCAGACGCTGGCGATGTGACGTGCATTGAATCATCACATGCCCCTGGATATACTGAAAGCCACAGTATCAATGGCGACAATCTGGTTTGAGGTGGCACCTGATATTTGGTACAGATCCGTGCCCCTGTAAGACCTGATGCCAACTTTGAATAGTAACTATAACGTAATTTTCTGTGCATTCAAAGGTTTCACTAATGCTAAATCCTCACATTAGCTAATTCTCATCCCATTCCAGCTTGCTCTTAATGCTGCTCCCAATGCTACTCTTCATGGCTTCACACTATTCATCAATGTTTGCTGCCATACTGACTCTATCTCGCTGTTATGGTACAGGCAATTTCATGCTCAGACTGGAAATCACATTAGCGCCAGGCCGCACTTGCCTGCTCTTCACATTTACGCTACCGACAATAGAATCTTTACTCAAGTCACACTTAAACTCAACTTCCATTCAATTAGCCTTACGCTTAGACTCGCATTCATCTTCGGCACTGCTATTCCCATTCTGTACCCAGTCTATATGTCATGTTTTCCTCTCTTGTCCATTCTGATATGCTGAACCCGAGGCTCCCATACTGATATGTATCCATGCATATGCCTAATAACAAGTTCTAATTGCACTGTTAATTAGTCCTAAACCAGCTATAATTCAGTACCAAATGGGACAACCCCACTACAGGAAATCAGTACATGACCAAAGGCGTTGAGAATGCTTCAGGAGCTAGAAATCAGTTCTACAGAACTGGTTTTTAGCTGGTTTTGAACTGATAATCAGGTTGTATTTGTACTATTATCTAGTGCCTATTCCTCCTGCAGTGCCAAGCTACTTAGGATGATTAACGTACAGCAGTGCTGTGTTAAAAGCAAAGCCAACCTCAACGTAGCTCGGTCATATTAATGCATCGGTGGACACCGAGTAATGAGTACGTGAATGGTAACCTTCATATGCTAGACGCCGAGGGGATGTTTCGTATGTTCCCTGATGCGCATACATCATGCCTCCAGTGATATATGTGACATCCCACTCATCTTTAGAGAGTGATTCTTGCACCTCTGGTGCAAATAAATAAATCATCAAAGCATATGCGCGCACACACCTACGTCATGACTCTCGAGCTATCCTTATATAATTATCGGGGTGAGGGACACCGCATGGATCTATATAGGGCCCAATAAGTAATTCTCTGACTGCGGTTAAGAAATTGTTATTCCGTGGCACGCTCGTAACTCATTTAACAATTACAATAGCTAGGCTAGTCTCATTCCTTCACTCCACCTTCCTCACTCTCCTCCCCATTCACACGCATCTCAACCAACACCTCCCCTCCGACATTCTCAACATTCCTAACAGGCCCCCTGAACCAATACAAACCTCCGTACCACGGGAAATAGAAATACAATGTCGAAAGCACGATGGTCCCCCCGAGGACGACACTGGAGTAGTTCATTGTGGCGGCGGTGGGCGCGGGTGCGCTGGGGAACATGAATATGATGATGTTGAAGATCATCCAAAGAACGGATATTACGGCCGTGGGGAGGCTCTGGAACATGAAAGGTAAAGTCAAATGAGTGTCGAGTAATTGAACGAACAGTAATCAAGTAGCTCGCGAGGAAGGCAGGGAAGGGAATATACGCACGAGTTTCCCCAAGCTAAACGGCCCTTTACTAAACTCCCGCCCTCCTAAATACCTCGCCGCAACCGGCACTGAATACACTACATACTGACACGCCACCGCCAGCGAGAATATCGCGTTGATAGCCTCCGCACCGGCGAACGCGAGCAAGTTGAGGAGAATCGCGAACAGGGCGGTGAACCAGACGCAACGGACGGGGACGGACGTGGTGGGGCTAAGATGATAGAGGAAGCGGGAGAAGGGGAGGGCGCCGTCGCGCGCGAATGCGAATGTCTGGCGGGAGGCGGAGCAGAGCTGTGCGTGTAATTACCACGTGAGCATGGAAGGGTGAGTAAGTAGGAAGTGGGATGGCGCACGAGGTTTGCGCCCATTATGAATCTGGGAGTCACGGAATGAGGGAAGGGGAAAGAACTTGAAGAGGAATGCGCACTGGACGATAACGATGAAGGACCATACAGCCAAGGTTCCTTTCTGGCCGAAGCTTTGGAGCAGGATCTATGACGTTGAGGTGCCATAGCTGCATCAGTAAAGTAAATCAAGTCGTAATAAGTTAATCACCATTGCCATAGGCTGCTGTATAGGGCCCCCGAGGATGGCGCCGATATCGGCTCCCATGCAGAATACAAGCGCCACGTTCATGCCTGACAAAAAATAAGATTATCACTCATTGAACAGAGATGGGGCGTAATCGAAGTAGACTCACCCCAGCCGAGAACACAAGCTAGCCCAGTAGCGCACACAATAGCCCAGGGAACCGCGACGCATGCATTCGTCGCTTCCTCGCTCAGATGCACAGTTGCATCGAATCCGCCTCAACAGCACAACATCCACAGAATGAGCATATTGTACAGGGACCAAGCATGTGACATGCCTCACCTATCGACCACAGTGGATACAAGAAGCTAAGGATAAATGCATAGCCATTGGGCCATCCTAATACTGCGGTAGGATGTTACATGGGAAAAGGGCGTCTTAGAATAGCCAGTGGCGTACGATTGTCGAAACCTCCGAATGCGAAGCTCGCTGTGTTCTTGAACTCTGAAGGTGTCGCGGCAGGTACCCCAATGATAATCACGAGACAGAGACTGGAGAATGCGGGGTGACGGTGGGGGCTGCGAGCCGCATATTTTACTTACAAGATATTCAGCAGGATATACGGGACCTGCATCCGCGCGATGATATTGGTCCCCATGCTGCATATGAGCGCATGACACACGACTACCGCGCAGAACACGCCGCTGCGACGCCAAAAAAAAAAAAAAACGAAGAAAGAAAAAATGATGAGGCACACGACCATGAATTCTAATCCCACAGCACATGACTAACGCACTCACAAGGTCTGCCCGGGCGTCGGTGCGAACGCTAAATTGGACCCAATACTCGCAGCAGCCATAATCTGCACCGCAAGCCCCCAATCGATCGACGCTACGGCGGAGAAGTTCGCTATGGTGTTAGCATCTGTGAAAGAGGTTATGGGGTCAGCAGAAGAAGAGACGCAAGAGACTTACATCCGACGGTCCAGGAGAGGATATTGCGATACAGGGGCGAGGAGTACTTGTACGTCCAGTAGTAAAGCCCGCCGGAGGTGGGCGCGGATGAGGCGAGTTCTGCTATTGAGAAGGCAATGCACATGAGGAAGAAGGAGCACGTGAGCCACTGCAAAAGGCACAGCTACACATAAGTAGGGAGGTAGACAGACACGTAGAACAAAGACGCACGCCCCAGATCATCGCAGACGGACCGCCATTTGGAAGCGCAAAGACCAGTGTCGACCTGGTTCACGTCTTTATCAGTTAAATGCACAACTACCCAGCCCCGAGCATCTGGAGAGCCTGGGACAACACGCACGCTATAGACGGCATAATTCCAATAATACTGAACCCAATCCCAAAGATCTCAAAACGCGAGAACTCGCGCTTGAACTCCTGCTTGTACCCCAACCCAGCAAGGACAGTTTCGTCTGGATCTGCTTTGCAGTTCACATCCACGTTCGTGTTTTTTCCTTCAAGTGCAACAGGAGGACTTGGACTTGGGGCGTATTTCTCTGAGGTCGACATAGGAGTTATACCGTGAAAACTGTCCTACCTGGGGTTGTACGCACGCCGGGTTCGATCAGCAGACAATCGTGTTGTATTGCTATCTTATGGTGCCCATGGTGGCGGCTCAGCTAGCCTTCTGCGTGCGACTAGTGTACTCCTGCCACTCCTGCCCGAGGTGGTGGCATCAGCGTTCCTAGAACCTGGGGAGTTTGGGGCAACATATGCTTAGGAAGACATTGATTATGTGGGGCTCCCAGACCAGTATATAATACATATTCGAGTGCAATCATCAGCAAAAGGGGGCCGATATTGCAAGGTCATATATAGTCATATATGTCCGGGCGCATCCCGGGCCGCCGGCCGGACATAATATGACCCTTTTGCTGATGACCTATCAGCCAATGAAAGATTTTTGCGCACAAAGCATAACTATTGGCCAGCACTGGGCTAGAACCAGCCTCTGTATACTTCCCTGCGCATGAGGCACCACTTCCAGTGGCACACAGCACCACGGACCGTGGCGACCTCCAGTAAGGGTAGGCACCAGCTACCAACTGCCCTGCCGAAAAATCAAGGTACGCACATGTCACTTCTCGTATCCAATATTGAACATGAGGATAATGTGATGTGAACGGATGCAACTACTACAGCTAGTACTTAGTTCTGCCGTGGCGCTTCAATTCTGATTATAGGCGGAGTAAATTAAGAAGGTACCACTACTAAGTATAGTACTACGCCTCTTCCTCTTTTCTCTCTGGTCCCTACCCTGTGCCTTGACAACGGACGTCGAAAAAGGTACCACTTTTGCGATATTCTAAAACGCAGTCCGTTTTTGCTCCAGCGCCACGCATATCCCTGGCGGACCATCGAGCTCGCAATTCACTTACTGTAAGAGGTCGGCATACAACGAGTCGGGTATGCTTGGTTCATGATGACGACTGGCGGAACATTACGTGTGAAATGAAACGTTAATCTCCACAAGTTTACTGTGACTACCCACCGCATTGCTTCATGCATCGCGTTCAGTGTGCGACTACATTCTTGGGCGGGCGGATGAATAACAGCAGTGCCAACATGGTGAAATTCTCCAAACAATAACAGCTTTGTTTCTCTCAGATCAATTAGGGTCACTGTTTACTATCACTCGGCCTGGAGTTTAGCGAGTATTTCAAATAAGTATGGATCAGGCGTGAAGCGAAGGGCAGATTGTTGTGCACGAGCTTGTATATATATATCCCTTGCTTCAACTTACAGCGGGTGGCAGCAATCACGTACCTTTAATTGGATGTTCGACCCCGTGCCGGGGAGCACATTCTTCTCAATCGCCCTCACCTTGCATGCTCCGTATTGTTTGTCGCTATTTCATGGACGGTTGCGGTTTTCCGAATGTGCATCTACGGTATGAAGGGTACATGAGGGTAATACAGTATGGTACGGGTGTAAATGCTAGTGATGCAGCGCTTCACCTCTGGGAATGATTATAAGTTGGGGAAAAACAAAGAAGGTGTGTAGGGTATGAGGTTCTTCCCCTGGGCTTTAACGATGATCATCTTATCGAATATCACTATTGAGGCGTTCTGGGTCGCAGTCCGCCCTTATCGTCGTCAGCTCAATCGCACTCCCCCCAGGCTCAAGCTCAGGCAGCGTGGTCCCACCAGCTCCGCTTACGCGCCAGTTCCCCTGACTCGCTTGTTTAAGCAGCAGCGTCGCAGACAAGTCCGTTTCCCCCTCAACGTCACAACATGCTTGTGCGGGATCGTGCTTGGCGCGCACGGAGATCAGGAGGCGAGAGGCGAGGATCGCAGGAATCGCGAAGGATATGCCTGTGGCGAGTTCGTTGAGTGTGATCTGCAAGGGAGGGGGAGGAAAATGTGTCAAAACAGAATCCTAGGAATAAGATATGAGACACGCACGCGATTAATGAGCCAGATGACTTGATTTGCGATATGGCACCATATGATCCTGTGGGCATCATCGTCAACCCTCTCACTCGAAATAGAAATTACGACGCACATAAAAAAATATCCCACTGACTGCCCCGTCAACCACTCCATCAATATCCCACCCCCACCCGCACAACGATAATAGTGCGACCACGCCTTCCACAGCGCCAAGCCTAGAAATACAATCTCCACGACGAGATTGTACGTTGGAAAGTACGCTATCCAGTGCCGTCCGTCTGGGGGGTCCGCATCGGCGCAGATGAAAAGCCCTGGGAAGGGGGTGTTCGTGCCTGAAAAAAAAGAATAGCACACATGGCCACCGTCAGTGGGTATATATGGATGAATAAAGTTGTGTTGTGCGCACCGACAAGACCGTACACGGGAACACCGAATATGGCGCCCATGATGGCGACCTCGCATGCCGTCATCAGGACGAACAGTGCCAGGATTTTGCGACTGCTCCCGTACATCGCGAAGAGCCGTAGTTCGATGATGACTGAGGTTTAATGGTCAGCATAGATGATTAGGACAACCCCGAGAAAGGAAGAGGCGGGTTTTAGGCTTGGGATACCCTAAGAGACGGGGGACTGACGGTGTGTAGTGATGGTTTGGAGACATGCACCCGTGTTTTGCCAATGGAAGAACTTGTTGCCTAGGGTGATTAAGCTTTGAGATTGCATGCGACACCAGATAGATATCGCGACCCACATCTAGACAAAGAAAGTAGGGTTAAACTGCGAGTCGGCGGGTGTGAAAGGATGAGTATTCGCACGCACAGCTGATGTAGACGTTATTATAGCTGGTAATCTTGGAAAATACTACATAGACTTACTTCGGGGTTCGCACTCTTTTTCAAGAAAACTATGCTGATGATCAGAATGGGATGGACTCGCAACGGTGCATGTTGGCTCACCGACAGCATTTCCACTAGTACATGCCCAGGGCGATATGAATACATGCTGGTGCACAGCATATGCAGCATGAATACTCACACGTTAAATCCTAAACTGTAATACCGCGCCTGGAGATTCATGGTAAGTTTTGATGACGACATCACAAGCTTGAGGAAGATGCAAACAGACGTACCCACAAGAAAAGAAATTTGGGGAACGACCACTGTCGTTTCTGACCATCATAGAGAGATGACCCTCGCTGTTTCGCAGATCACAGACATGAGCTTACCCAGAAATACTCTACCTGTAGGCGCCATACACACGTCAGAACTTCGACTAACTCCGGCTCCTAAGTCAAGAAGCTATGGGCAGAAACAGCACCTCATTCCCGAACTGGAGAACTACGAAGGAAGCATGACTTAAGTTAACATTTACATCCACGAAGATGAGGATGCCAGGTATTCTCACAATATTCGTAGCCAATGATCACAGCTGCCGCTACTGCGGGAGGCGTGAGCACGCTCAGTGTCCGGTCGAGGTGTAAAAGTGACGTACGTTGTAGATTACGTTCCCCGCCAGCTTCTAAGAATGCGGGAATGTCGAGACGCATGCTCGGCATTCAGCGTACAGTCACGATCCTAGGTGAGAGGTAGAGGAGGAGAGGGGTTGACCAAGGACGGATGTTGGACTGTATAGTCCAATATTAATTTATATACGTGTATACATTTTCTACCTCCGAGAAATTGGTTCATTCCCTTGACAGAACATCCCGGGAAGGCGCTACATCATACAACACATGTGGCTCAACCCGCCTTGACTAACGCGCACGGATGACTGAGATGAATATCCGCACGACGCGGGGTCTCATAGAGGACGCCTGCAGTGGTTACAATCTTTGCCATATCTTTATGCTAGGCGCTGTCCGCCAGATGGATGGTGGCGTACTGTAGCACCGGTCGTGGCGTGGGAGTGGGAATTGAGGCGTTACTTATAAGATGATGGATTATGATGGTGTGAACGGACCGTTTCTGGGGGGCGGTTGCATATCAGGTTGTCCATTTCTTGCTTGAAGATCCGCAGCAGTTTTTAGAGAACATGTGCTAATGATAATTTATTAACACACGTATTACAGACATCCTCAATCTCAGATGGCTGAGTCTCACTCAAAGGCTAGGTCATGACCCCGCCGTCTGAGATTGAGAAAGTGTAAGACATACGGCGTCAGCACTCTCCCAGGGCCTATTCGCGCATTGCGGGCTGATCTGCTCAGCAGGACTGAATAAACGGCTATTGGGTCTGGCTCGCTAGTACTGACGCTGGTGGATGATACTGAGCCCGCGCGGAGTTTTAAATTTGCTAAAATACTGTATCATTACGACCGATGGCTCAGGGATATTTTGCGTGACGCGGAACTTCCACCGGGACAATGGCTCAAGGGTCCATGTGATGCATGACACACCCCAATTTGGCTCAGACCTTGCCTTGCTTAGACTTATATATAATTTTACAGCATCTTTTTGCTACAGTACTTATGACCAAGCTGCCACATCTGTTGTCCAAATCAAAGAGCCTGAACTGTGGTATCAGCCAAATACCTCTTCTCAAATGGAGGCAGATGAACCTATTGCACCAGATGCACAACCTGAGGATCCATTCTGTGATGAAGTTCTCCTAGAAGATAACAATAACATACCATTTGAAACAATAGTACAGGATATGAAAGGCACAAGTCTAGGTCCTTCTTATGCTGAAGACACAAAAACTAATCTCACCTGCATGGCAGAAGTGGAGGCTCTTGATACAGACCCCTTTGACAAAGGAAATGAAGCCAAGGACAACACAATTGAGGATAGGAGACAATAGAGGATAAAACTGAAAACCTTGGAAAAAGAAAGCAAGAAGTCATGGAGAATGAGGAGAGCATGAGTAACTCAGCAAAAAAATTGGGGAAAGGCAAGCGGACCAAGGCCAAAGATTGACTGAGAGGCAGGGGGATATGCAAAAGACAGCCTAACCAGCTTTATAACAATTTGTTCTGGATGGAGCATTAAAAGCACTGTGAAGCAGCTATTACGCCCTATATATCTTACCATGATGCAACCAACTGGCTGAAGGCTTGGAGCTCACCACAATGCATGACAGGTGCCTAGAATGGCTTGGCTCAAGGGGTGGTATGACATGTGATTGAGCCATTGGTCATACTAGTACAGTACTTCTGAAAAAAAAAAAAAATCCATAGCACAACTGCAACTGCAGATTCAGAGCTGAAATTTTCAGAGAGTAACCTAAAAATATGTAGCTACAAATTTTTATAATTTTTATACAATGAAATTCACTATATACAAAATATGTCAGTTGAAGTAAATAAGCTCTGGAACATGCAAATCTCCATGTATGCACTTGATAGTGCAGAATTATCTTGGTATATGTACCAAAAATAAGAACTACCACTTATATTGAATTTTATTACCCCAATAATATCTCTGGGGGGTGAACTTTTATTGCCTCTCTCTATACTCTGCAGAAGCTATAAAGGAGAATCCATGATTCCATGTATTAGTTCATATATATACTTTATTTACAAAGATGAATATGCAGCATAAAATGCATACATAGAGATTTGCATGTTCCAGATCCCATTTACTTCAACTAACATATTTTGTATACACTGAGTTTTACTTTACAAAAATTGTATCAGTTTGTGGTCACATATATGGAGGTTAATGTCTCAAATTTTCAGCTCAACCTACAGCTTCATTAAATTTTAGAAAATTTCAAACATGGCCTTTGGTGCTAAAACAGCTGTAAAATTGATATTATGAGATCACCCAGAGCTGTTCCATAGGTGCTCACTGGGCCCATTCATGAAGCACACCAGAGCACACCCTAACATAAGTATTGGGAAGTAAGTACCAGCTTATAACATTNCCCCCCCCCCCCCCCCCCCCCCCCTCAGATACACATTATTGGCCAGTTGTTGTGGACATGTAACCAGAAGATTGTTACATCCATGCATTCTGCACTTCTATTTCTGCCTTCCACATGCTCACTTACAGAAACTCTATATCATTATTCAGCTCTCCATTCCCCCTTGGCCCCTCCATCAGCAATTATCCCTTGTTCTCAGTGGAACACCTGTGTCCCCTTACTGATTCACAACCCAAAGTAGATTACTTGTACACTGCTCAATCCAGACCTCCAAACCTATTCCAGACTCTGCTTGCTATAAGACTTATATATCCTTCTTGTTCCACATTCTTAGGATACAATTAGGATACAACATATCAATAGTCTACCAATCTTGTATTATTTCTTTAGTTTGAATATTGACTTATGTCCCTGTTACCATCTTCTTGTCTTCTCACATCACCATCTCCAGAGTTAGATACTACTAGTGATACCTCAAAGTCCGAACCTTTGAGCAACCTCTGAACCTCTAATCTCCAAATTAGGGATCAAATGATAGTGGGTGGCACAACACATAAGTTGAAGCCAAGTCCCTACCCCCCCTCACACCCCCTTGAAGTCTGACCTCTGGATATCCAATCTCCAAAGTTCCAGGTAATGTCCATGAACTTAACATTGTGCAGGGTAATAATGTGAGTAATTTGATCTGTGATCTGTCCTTGTCTTGTGACATAGTAGGTGTCAAAGGGCCAGGGAGTGTGGTCCAGCAGTGTCCAAGCTGCTATGGACTTTTATCCTTTAGATAAAAATCCAGTAAATAGTCCAAATAATCTGTTAGCCTTCTGGGACTAAGCATGAGGTAGTAGAAAATATATTTATTATGATTTTTGTGTTTTCTTCATCACAACAGCTTTTGAAAGTGACTTGACTAGACTTGTGAAAGTCACTGAACAGGAAAATCAACTGATCAGCTTCTCTCAGGTATTCGCATGTGAATTGACAAGACAATCAATTGACAGTCTCACTCTGTAGAATCTTTGCCTAGAGGGTGAGTCTAAGTGGTTAAGTAGGTCAATCAACTGTATAATCCCAGCTGGTAAGGCAGCCTAGTAAGCAATGTGCAAGTCTCATAAGGTTGTGAAGAGATGGGATAGAAGATGTGATGATATTCTGACAGGCCATATACCCTCATTGTTGTTGTTAGAGATCAATAAGCCTGTTATCTCATCTGTGTGAATGAATGAAATAGTCGCTCAATGGGTATCACATGTGGGAATAAAGTGCAATTGATGACTAATCAATGCTCCTAGTCAGGCGATTAAAGTCCCCAAAGATGAACCTGTGAATGGCAATAGCGATTGAGTGATTGGAGTATTAGTGAATTGCTGTCAAAATAATCAATCACTTATGCTGAGGTTTATCGAGGCACCTGATAATGTAATCATGGGTTCCTGAGGGGGGTGATGGCAACCAGAAACTCAGCTCTCGGATATTGACAAAGAGTGGAGTAAGGGGTTACCCAGTGATGGCTCAGAGAGAGATTGATCTATGAGCAGATAAGTAAGTTGCAATAGTTGTACTACTAAAGCAGGCTTCAAAGCTGTGTAAAATAGCAAGTATGAATCTACAGTGATGTTTTAAGTTGCTATAGACTGTGTGCAATTTGAGTGCAGACTAAATTCTGACTCAGAGTGAGTATAGACTAAATTCTAACTTGTGTAACATACAGGACATACTACAATATTTATACAACATCGTTGCAGATAATCTGTGATAAAACATCTGGGATCAATGGGGTAATTGATGCATGTGGACAAAGGGGCAACTACATGCAGTCTGACAGGTAGTGATCATGATGAGGATAATGGTCAGGTGGATGAAATGTTAGGAGACTTTGGTCAGATACAAAGCCCTTTACAACATAGAATGGTACTTGTAATCAGTGAATTGTGTCATTTAAAACAATAGGAAAGACAGATCTTTGAAATTCCTCGAATATATGCATGTCAATGCATGTATAGGAACTTGTGCCCTCTTTACCCTGTTCCTTGGGCAGCTGCTTGATGAATACTCTTGGTATTCCATTCCACTTGCATTCTGCAAGTTCTGATGGCCCTGTACACCACTTCTGAATGGTGTAGCATGATCGAATGGTCTGGTGGCCTGGCAATTATGTAATCTTTAATCGCACCAAATTCATCCCTTAGATGCTTGGTCTTTGATCGGAGTCTCATCCTCCCCGATTGCTTGAGACACTTATAATGTCATATGTTCACATATGAGCTTGGCAATGTTCAGTGAATCACACTGATGCTAATGGCGTGTTACCTTGGTGTAACAGTGAATTAGTAATCACATAATGGTGAGGTATTAATGATTCGACTCATAGAATATATAAATATATTATTTATCACAACACTCATATATCATAGATACAAGCTCTTCTATCTATTAATAGTAATACAATAAATCATTGTAAAATAGGGGAATGACTTATTGAGAAAAAGGGTAATGGGTTATAGTGTCCTTGAGCCAATCATATTCCAATGTCTGACCATGACTCACAAGCTAAGTCATATTTTGAGTCATGTGCCAGTTGAGAATGAGTCAGTCTTGATGTCAATTTCCTATAAAGGATAAGTTGTATTAGTCTGGTAACCATCAGACACTGCCATTCCTTAGGTAATGTGACACATGGCCAATAGGTACTGTCCTTTGATCAATAAGTCATGTCATAGGTCCTATTATGAGACAGGTCATGAGTAATTGCTACTTTATTGATTAAAGACAGCATTGCCTTCACTCTGTCACATGCCCTGGGGTAGACTGACTTGGCACTATATTTAGTGAGATCCAATATAGGGCCAGCAATCAGGAATACTGCATTTGATGGCATAAACAAGCTAAAGCTTGAATTGGAGCCAGAGAATTGACCTACTGGCTCTGAGCTTGAAAATACAGAATAGTCATAGTGTGCTGAAAATATGTTGAAAAATCAAGGGTCCTTGTAGGATAGAATAGCTGTAGTATTGGCCATTCACCTGTGCAAACATGGTAGTACAAGATAAGCTATTAAAAACACATTCTCCTATATGCTGCATATGACAGCCCCTCTTCCTTTGTTGAGTTCCATGTATTGGAACACATCCCACATTCCTCCAACCTCCAAGATGGATCTGGAAGACCACCTCTGGAATATGGAAGAGGAACTGACATGAAACTGACTCAAGACCAATGCAATAGAAGCAGCCCTACAATAAAGAATTTTTTCTAGCTCAGCATGTCTTCAAATATCTTCAGAATTAAGTGACCTTTGTGACAATGTAAGGGATGTCAGAGACTCAATGGTCTGAAGGGGAATAGAATGTGATGTTGTGTTGATAGATGGCATGGTGATAAGTGTGAACTGATAAAATCAATAGGTAGGGCTGTGTGGTCTGGCTGAGCTAAACTGAGATGATGGTGAAGGCTGATGGGAAGTAGATACATGTGGAGTTTGAAGCTTTTTGATACATGTCATTTAATTTTCCTTCAGCTCCACATGTTGTATCCATTCACTAACCTTCCAATCCCTCATATCTGTTGGAGTATATAATTCAAGATTCAAATGAAGTTGAATTGAGCAGAGGTTTGTTATAAAAGGGAACTTTAAGACAATTGCAATATATGTAATTTTTCTCAACAACTACTTTAACTGAGAACTTCAAACAAGTTAGAGGGGGGGGGGGGGGGGGG
>QFFB01022944.1:0-14902 GCA_003316465.1 Ramaria cf. rubripermanens
TTCAGCCTGGAGATGACCTACAAAGACCCATGTACCTTCATCTTCTATGTTAGGGTCTACCTGTGCGGTGGATGATGGTCTTAAGCGATACTTCGTTGACGCACGAGATTATATGAGACTGATTACCGGTGTTCTGATCAGAGCTACTGTTCCGTCTCTAACCCGGACGCGGCCATGGAAACTATATTGGCCATAGCTTGCGTACGACGGGTGAGTCTGGGCACAGTGAGTAGTTATTCAAGGGTCTTCGCAAACAGAGGTTCATATAACTCACCTCTCCCACCAGAATCGTGTCGTAGATTGGTGGACGCGTCATGTCTTAAGGGAAGTGTCTGGAATCCCGTACAGACACAACAGATCAAAACTTACCAGTGAATTCTGAGAACTCTGGGTAGGCAGTGTAATGCAACGATCGATCTTGAGCACGATCGTAGACCACGAGTGACGACTGTAAACCCTAAGCTCAGTGCAGGACTGCTAGCCCTGAACAAAGCATACTGACGCCCCCCTCCTTGAGTTCAATGTCTTCGGGAAACCAAGCTCTGGCTAAGGCTTGCCCTTCCTTATGACCATTATCCCCTTCATCAAAGCGAAGAGATTCATTGGCGGATCTTGAATGATACTCCCGAAGAGAACATTGCATGGGTTTGGAGCTTGTGAAAAACTTCGAATTATCGCCTGTAGGATGTGTTATCTGCGAGAAAGTTTGAGTTTGAGTGCGGCAGACGGTATACGCTGATGTGACTCACATAAAAGTCCCCTTCAAACATACCTTCAAAATTCCCCACCAGGTATGCATTACCAGTGAGGGCGGTTTCAGAGGGCGGCAAATCAAGGACCGAAACCATGCGCAACCAGTCCACGTCAAATCTTGTGCTTGAGCTCCAGGATCGTGCCTCAAACCCCCCGATTCCAGTCCACGGGCTGTGAGTTGGTACCGTCAAATACGCCATAGTGTGTGGTGTTTGCCTTGAAACGTACATGTTTTTAGCAGCATTATACCGGTCAGCACTACACAATCGAGCGAGCTGTGTAAGTGACGGCAACTTGACGTGTATGCTGAAACCGAAATAGCGACTCGGCACATGCAGGTGAGGGGTTTGTGTTTTGTCAACCAGGTCAATGAAGTCGTTCGACGGCTATAATATGAGGCAGAACAGGTGAATGTTGCATACTCGAAATTAACTGCCCGACTGCGAAGCGGCTGTGGTACCTCGTTTACACGCAGCATAAGGGGCTCCAAGAAGTCGAGAATGGCCGCTCGGCGATTTGGATCCTCGTGTGCTAGGGAGTCTAGGGTACAGACATCATCAGATAAATGTTCTATGAGTCTGTGGATTATCTCGAACTAGCCTTGGGAGCTCAGCATCCACATCAGAGCAAACGTTAGCGTCATACAGGGCTGGTGTGACGGCGGTGTCGATTCTAGACCGTATCGAAGCAATTTGCTGACAAAGGCATCGGAAACTTTCAAGACACAGGCGCATGTGAGTTGATAGCTATTCTTCTCTTCGTTTTCGATCATCATCGATAGCACCTTTCGCACATGGGAGTTACCGTGCTGGTTCCAATCGTCACGATGTTGGACACTGTCCCAATATCCATCCTCCGAGGCTGCCTTGAGGCGTATCAGCATTTCTACACGCTTCGAAAATTCTTTGGCCAGTGCAGAAGTTACAACAGCTGCAAGACCTAACCGTCTTTTGATGGCTGTGGTGTCGAACATTAGTCGGAAGGCGGTGGCATATAAGTGTGGGTTGGTTTTGAGTGATAAAACGTCGTGGATAGCGCGGGATGTGAAAACCAGAGCTAGCAGCGATGTAAGGTCTCGGGGAGTGGGTATTTCTTGTGAGAGAAGGATAGATGCAAGAGCAATGCGAGTCAGAATATCAAATGGTAATGTCTCCAATGATGCTATAATGACAGCCATGTCCGTAGGAAGGTACGGGTGGCGTGCAAGGGCTGCTATTCTTTTGAGAATACGAGTAAAGTCGTGAAAACCAGCAGAAGTGACCAAGGAGAATTTATGTGACCCGATATTCCTAGCTAAACCTGGCAGATATACAACAGCCTGACACGAGTTCTTTGTAATGTACTGAGCTCGGCAATGCCCTCCGTCGAAGTAGGTGAAGAAATGACGCGCCCCATGTTTAGAGGCGATGGCAATGCCCGGCTACCGTAGCTGTGTCACAGCCGGCTTTTCTTTGATGTCCCTGACATTGTCTCCCTCGAAGATGGTTCGGTGTAATTGGGGGCTCATTTGGAACGGGCAAACAAACCTCGATAACGAGAACAAAAGGATGTTCCCAGGAAAGAGCAATATACGCCTAACTCTGATGTCAAATGTCAGTTTGTCTAGGCGAGTAAGGTTGAGGCCAGAGGTGCCCGGGGTTCCATGCCAACCCTCGAACAAACCAAACCCTTTTCGGCACACTGTGAATAGGCGGGAGAACAGATAGCTGCTCAAATATGGCAATTCCCTGTTACGTGAGAACGAAACGTATTCGATCACCGGTGGGAATTGTGCGAGATAGACTACGGTATTGTTTAATTTAGTAATGGTAGAGGAACAAACTTGATGCAAACACACGATTAAATGGTCAGTGCGAGAGCGTGCGACAGAACAACAAGTGCGCCGACCATTATCGATTACCGCCAACAGAATTGGAGAAGTATTTAACCAACGAACTTACGTGTACCACTGAAGAAGCTGTCCAGACGGAGACCCGTCATGAGTAAAATGGATCAGCTGATCGCCGGTGCTTCCTTCGTTATTTGAAGGGAGACGTGAGAAATTAACTACTCATTCCACACAATTTGGGGAGATTGACACTCGGATACTTCGGGGGTTACCGAGTCTGGGTCTCCACTGAGTGGTCATGTACAACTTCCATGCTCCCTGACACTTTCTTTATATTCAAATGTGACCTTGTATACGACTGCGTCTGGTCTCATGCCGTTGGACAAAGCGATAGATATCATCAGTCAGCAAATGTCAGTTGCGCGCCATTTGAAGAAGAGCCTGGGAGTAGTATAAGATCTAAGAGCCGATAAAGCCCGTCAAAGTGATGCATCTAGCACACGGGGTTCAATGTTCAGACCTCACTGCCCTCCTAACGGATAACTCCCTGTGAGAAATAATCCTTGTTTGTTCTGAACTCGGACTGCTAGCGCGATTTTCGCTGGAATGTGGGTAGAGCTGTGATATGCGTAATAGCTTGGCTTGGGCGCTCGAGCAGGTTCGGCAGGGTTGAACTTTTAGCCAATTTTGTCAGCTCTAGGAATTCGCCTATTCGCTCGCGCGCAGCGATTGGCGGCACTGCGACTCACGACTGGACACGTATACGGTAAAGGCGACCACCTCGGTTGATATGAAGAGCCCAGAATTTGACTCGGCTCGGAAAGCCTAGTGATGAGTGACGCGAGAAACTACAACAATTGCCTTCTTGGGGTCCCACCAAGGATCGGCGCTGACTGCGCCAGTCGCCAGGGCCTCGTGTGGTGCTCTTCACAACCAATTATTGTTTTATACTTAGTTTAGAAATGAAATTATTAATAACGTCTGCTTGATAATTGATAGTTCCCATACTTACTATTTATTTTGACTATTTACAGTAAGGTCTGAACGATTCACAGGGTGATCTCGCGAAAATAATCTCCGCTACTAGGGCAACCACGGACTCATCCTTTGTGGCATTTTTCCGACAAGTATTGACATAAGACGTTTCGTTACTGTGCAGCTATATATTTATTCGTGATCGAATCATAACTATTATTCATTACGTTTTACATAAACTCCGCCGTTTGCATGCAGTAGCTGATTGGTAAGTTTTATCAGCTCTTCTAGCGTTGTTTTTTACTCCTTGCCTGTCACTAGTACATTGCTGGTGTTCTGCTATCTGCGCTGATCATCGATCCAAATGGTTACTCGGGTTGTTATCTGGAGCCAAACAACTGCTTTTTCGAAGACAGTGATGCTAAATCAGCATAGTTTGCGTCGGGTCTGTTGATATAGAGGTTGTGATGAGGCAGATGAACTCGTTTGATGCAAGTGTGGCAGGCGAACTGATAACCGTACGGCGTACCTCTGACTCTGTTTGTATACTAGCGGTGATTTTCTACTATATCTCAACGGTATGAGATTTTCTGGTTTGTGGGTTCAACCTCTCTAACAACATACCCATTTACAGTTAGATGCATGTTGTCACATACAACATGTCGTGATGTGGAATTCTTCCATTATATGTTACAATGCATTGACAAATGGGCCCTTGCAGAGGCCTATGTTTCCATGCATGTCGTCTAGTGCGCTTCTGATACTCGATATCCGGATGCTTCTAGTTGTGTGGAATAAATTGACAGGTCAGCAGTACTTGGCCAGCAGCCTCACGGTGCCCCCTGCCTCCATAGAGACATATTGTGAGAAGTCGACATGCATGGGAGGTACTGTCCAGTTTATATCCAGGGAAGCAAGGGGGGGGGGACAAACTTCAACAAGTACGAGGTTGCACTTCTTACTCAACTAAAAATTTATCAACCCCACAGTTGGAGGTAGCGATATTTAAAATTATTCTCCGACAGATACGTTCAGCGTCCTTGAAGGAGGCGGTAATTTGTATAACTATATATATATAGCAAACGATGTTAATTTCGATAAAGGCCGTTGCAAATCGGGCAGAGCGGAAGCTATGCTAGGAAGGAAATCTTTGCGTGGACAGTCTAGGTCAGTCAAGAAGCCAAAGATGTCCATATAAAAAATCCCATGCCTGTGCACTAACATGTAGACCAAGGGTTTTCCACAGCCGAGAGACACATTCGAATTCAGCCTGCCGAGTAATCGCATTTTCCATATCTTCAGCCTTCTGACGACAGTCGCAAGATAACCGAGGACTATATCTGTGGAGAGAATAAATATTAGCAAATCAAGTTCTCTGTCCTGGTTCCACCGCTGATGTATCACTTGACACGAACAATCAGAATTAGGATCTATGGTATCAGAAAGAAACTCGAGTAGGCTAACCATAGACTACAAGTAGTTAGGGTCGCCAAAGTGACACCTGTGAGCCATCAGCTCGTGGAAGCCAAAAAACTCGACATCGCATACCAGAATTGGAGAAAGGAAGATGGAGCCGAAGGGCATCTTGAAGGTCTACTTCGGCCTGACATCTTCTAGGCGAATACATATTATAATTATAACTCGCTGATTATCTTAGTGAGCTCATATTCGAAGAAGCTTTGGTTTCTTATCTACAGCGAAACAGCACGTCTCAGGAATGGAGTGTGGCCTTAGACTGCCTTGAACGTCGGTTGGTTAATTAAGAGCTACTAATACTAGATGAGTTCAGTAATGCGCTAGCCATCCCCTTGTCCACCGGCTTTCAGAATCAAGACGTGATGATTTACGTGATGATTTATAGGACAACATACTCATGTATCCCTCTTTTCCTTGATGCCGACTGACCTGTGCTTCTCTGCATATATATACCTATCGCTTATACCTGCCGCTTAGTTTTGAAGAATATCCCCCCGAACCTTATGGTTTCTTCTCCTGCTCCGGCTCACGGTACACCACAATTCTGAGCAGCCGCAAACGAAGCGGAAGCTTACCGCCCTGTTGCAGCGACAATAAATAGCCCACTTTTCGGCGCAAGCGTCACGATTACGAGGGAATACAGAAAGGAAGGAAATCTAATACAAACCAAGGTAGTTATATGTCTTGTGGCGAATATGGTTAACGCCTGTCATGCCTGTCGCGCGCCTTAGAATAGCGCTCCCGTTCACTGCGTTTATATTCTTTCTCCTTCTGGCTCCATTCGTCTCGCTCGCGTTCGCGTCCGTGTCCGTGATCCCTAGTCCATTCGTTATCGCCTCGTTCTTTGCGACGATCGCGATCTGAGTCTCTGTTTGAACCCCTCCTGTCCCGATCTGAGTGGCGTCCCGATCTACCAAACATACGTTCATCATGAACTTTATCAGGACCTCGCTGATGGCGCAGTCGCTCTCCATTATCATCTCCGGGGTAAGGCGAGGCGGAATTGGAGGATGGCACTCGAGATACAGTTCGGGAACGGGCGGGTGAGCATGATCGTGACCGGGAGGATGGTAGAAGCTCAGAACCCTGGAACCGCTGGTCAGCGTGTTTCATGTCACTAAAATAGTACTTTCACACCTCTCTTTGTAACTTGACGACAGGTACATAGCGTTTCTCGGGTCGCTTATTTATATAACCTCCTTTGCTAGCGGAAGGAATGTCTTCCTGAGGCCTTTCCTTGGCGCCAATGCCAAGTAGAGCTGGACGAGAGGAGGGAAGCCATGGTTCAACAAGGCCTGGGCGTGTGCGACTTGCTGCAGTGCCTTCCTTCCAACCCATCCCGCGCAAGAGAGCCGCACCGAACTGAGACACGGGAACGCGCTCATAATCGGCGAGTGTAGCCTGCAAGTTTAGGAAAATAGAAACCCTAAGCCAGGCATGTAAATATAACGATGTAAGAATGGTGCGCACCGAATCAGGCCGTGTAAGAACATCTCGCTTATACGCATCCGTCTCGTCAACGGGAGTAGAGAAGTTATTGTTGCTAACTGGGATGGCATTGATTGTAAAGTGTTCATCACTGGCACCAGTTGCATTTGCCAGTAACGCCTGACGAGCACGTTCGTCTTCGTCCTGTTCGAACTTTTCTAATGTCTTGTTCAACACATCCACCGACTCATCCTTCACAGACACATCCTCTATAGCCCCAGCAGATTCTATTTTCTTCCGTATCACAAGACCTGTGGCTTGGGGGCCGGAGTTGATAGAATCTCGAGTACCGAGACCACCTTGACTACCATCCTTGCCCGCCGGAATCGCCACTCCATCTGGAATAAAAACTTGTTGTTTACGAACACGAGCGACAGCCCGCCAGTCGCGATTAGCGAGCGCAGGAATAATAAGTGGACCGGACGCCTTTGGTTTTTCATGTAACCTAGGATAACATGGCCGTCGTCCCGGTGCTGTTGTGAGCTTGGATCATGCACTTGACAATCAAAACAAAATGACGCACCGCTGTGCACCAGAATGGTCAAATCCTGTAACAACCTCTACGGCGCCGTCTTCTTCGTCCTCGTCACTCGAGTCAATAGCATGCGGTATAAAAGAGGTATTACGGGGCGTAATGGCGCGAACAGAATTTTCGGAGTGCATTGAGGATCTCAAGGAAGTCGTTGGAGGGTGGATGGTGAACGATATTTTCGAGGTCATGGTGGCAGCGTCGGAGCGTGAGAACGACTCGGAACTCCGAAAGGCTCCGAAACCAATACCGTATTTGCGCCTTATCACAACAATACCCGCAATGCAATACTTACTCATTCTGATGGTCACGATTTATCTTGCTAACCATGTAGCAGGGACAAGGTTGTAAACCAATTAGTACAACTTACCGTATTGGCAGCGCTACTTGAGCTCACTCACTCAACTAGAGCCGCAATCGTGTTCTGCGCCTGTTCCGAATGCGTGCCATTGACACCACATTTTTACGCAGCGTATAAGTGGTACGTGTTGCGTTATCTCTCGTCTGGCAATCTCCGGTAAGTCGATAATACTTTAAAGCGATTTCTCGAATCTGCCACTGTCATTGCTTCCCGTCGACAGTATGTAGTCAGAGCAATATCTAGACTCGTTCAATTGGCCCAACCAATAGGATATCTAGTGACGTACCTGGACCCTGGTGTTAAGGTGCCCCCGCTCCCTTTCTCGATTTCGTCGCTACTGGTGTTCATTTGGATGGGACATGATCACTGAACATACAACAATGTCCGACCTGCATGGTTATAACGAGTGAAGCTACCCAACCCCCACGTTCAAGCCAAGCCACTAAGATGATTTATACCATCTGCGTTACATGCGCCCAGAAGATATCTTCGCGCATATCGCGGCGCAGCAGTGCCCGACTTCCCGCGTCACAAACACGTGATGTCTATCCTCCCTGTCATCACACTAGACTTACTCGTCTTGGAAATGGGACGACATCTTTCTGCCAGTCGTATAGTTTCAGGGCTTCGCTTCGAATGATAACATTATCTAACACGTCACTGAAAGGTCGTAACGTCTTGCGATCGACACTCTTCTCTCAAACGACACCCAGCGCCATATAATCCGTTTTAGCACTATATTCAGATGTCGCCGAGTCAAGAAGTTTCTTTCAAACTCCTCAATCATACTTAATTTACACGTTCTCCAGACCAACCGACATTGTCCAAAGAGAACCGCTCGCGGCATGTGAGTAGCAGCATGGTTGGCCGTTCCATAAGCTTGGCTTGTACTGGCGATCGGACAGGCCACATAGCATGGTTTACAACTTCACCCGACTTTTATCAATTAACGCAAGTTTATCATAGGTGCTTCGTAACTTCCCTGCTGTCTGGGCACGTATCGAATAGTGTTCCTGGCCGTCCTTGGCATACCTGTCGCCTGCGTGTGCTCCAGAGTCGGTATTGGGTTCTCAAATGTGCATGTCCCTTGCTTATGGTATCTGCTCCGCCGTTACGAGATCCATATCCTTGCACATGCACACGATGGTCAGACCTGGTGCACTGTTTGTTTTCACCTCGTATCGGCCTTTCCATGTTTAGTATCAATTCTGATGGATTATACAATCTTCTAGGATTTAGCGGTGGAATATATCACATTTAGACAGATTGCCGTTGCTCTTCTTGAGCGAGCCTTGCCCTGCGACGAAGTTCTCTACAATCCATCGCCTACAATCATAAACGCCCGCAGACGAGTGGCGTGTATGACTGACTATCCGCTGTCACCTCAAAGCTTCAGGCGAGCTGCGGCATAGTTTTTGCATCATTCTAGAAGCGCCATCTGCATGCGGTTCTCACGGCCCGCGTACCCGCACGATATTAAGCATCATACAAGTCGCGCCGAAGTGCTGGTAGATTTATGATAATCCTGTTCCATGAGGTTCTGTGGTTGCAGTACTTGTTCAGAGCTATGGAGGCAAGCTCTAACGAGTGTTCTCAGGGTTGTTCCATTGGTGTCGCTGATGGCTCCTGCAACGCAAGAAGTAAAGACTGGTAGGCATCTGCTACGCTACTAATGTGGGCGAATGTGTCCTCCCAGACTACCTCCGGACGTTGGAAGCCCGTGGTCTCGAGGAAGAAGCGGATTTGGCATTCCTGGTTTGCTGTTCACTCGTCTAGCCAATGGAATCTGTGATTCCATTTTCTGAAGGTAATGTCCTCCGTGAACAGGAGGTGTGGAGTGCCCTCGACTTATATTAACTTACAGGTAAAGCAAGGGCATGTCTGCTTCCAGCGTGAACTTGAGGTAATGGTGGGGGGTTGACCACTTACGACCTCCGGCCGCCACAATATAGTGCTATGGTACATCCGGGTAACTATTTACTTCACACAGACTCCCGGATTCTCCAGACCTCAAGTATAGGCACTTACTGTAATGGAAAGGAATCCAACTAGCCGCATGCATTGACTGATTCTAATATATATGGAAAAGACTCTCCACCCTTGACTCTCCGCGCTAAATAGTTCTATCCACGTGCCCCTTCAGACAACACGGTATAGAATTGTCTATACGTAGAGGGCGAAGACGCGGGAAAGAGGGGCAGGCAGAGCGATTTGTCTACTTGCGGCATAGGAAGCATGGAAATCAAGGGTGATCAGTCTCATGCTACCATTTTGATCATTAAGCAGCAGTGGCACCAAGATTCAGGATTATATGGGGGCGACATTAAGGGTGGTCTCCTATGTGGAGATTACACCATCGGAGCGGTAAATTGGTACCTCAACCTCTGAATGAATGCTCGTCAGCACACCTCGGCATCATTGGCTCAAAGTCATTTTCCTAATAAAACGACTCCACGTACATCGTTGTGAGGCGTCACTTGCGTTCGATCTTCTGCGCCATGCCTCCCATACTCTCCCCGTCGTGCACGCTCATGGCTATGCCATCCGATGTTATTTGCCACATAGCTCTAAGCAGTCTTTCATCGTCCAATATCCCAATTCCCCAGGAGCTTGGAACTATCATCTCACTGGTCCTCACTTGTCGCCTCTTTCATCTCTCTTTGTCGATGACCCACAATCCCGACCTGTATGGCCACATTTTCAAGCTCATGTTCGACATAGACGCCGTAAGGAGGAGGTTGGGAACAGATGCTATCAAATCCTCTGCCTTGGCTTCGGAACTAAAGCAACGTCTGCAAACCATGAAGGCTATCAGGGCTAGTGTTGATCAGTCTGGTCAACCAGTCAAGGGCAATGAAACCCTTTTGAGGTGTCTAAATGGAATCTACCCAATGATGACCGAAGATGATGGGAAGAATCGATATCAGCTTCTCGAGTTAGCTAGGACGTGCCGTATTCCGGATCTTCCTAGTCAACAAGCTACTTCCTTTCGAAATGCGAATGGTCACGGTGTGCAGAACCCAAGTGTTTCTCTGCTTGCGTCATTTGTTACATTATTAGAGATGGGAAGTTCGCGCCGTACGTCATTCAATCAGTCTTTGCGATTTTTTATATGCATGCCCAATTTAGAAACATTGACCGACGAAAAACCAGAGCGTCGCACGGCCATTTTGGACCTTTTAGATCCGTTTGTTCTTACTTACTCGGTTAGTACCTACACCCCTCGTAAAATTTGTCTCTTGCTTATGTTCCCCTCCCCTTCTTCGCCTATACGCATCCGAAAATCACTTCATAAAATAAGAACTCCCAGCCCTCATCTGCTCAGAGAGGTGAAACTTTCGAGCACATTCGGTTTTTCGATATTCCATGTCTGTATCGTCCGCCCTCGTTGATATCGTTGGCACGCCTTTGCACTGTAGCCCGATACAACGCATTGAAACCTGCGTATGACTTACAGGCTTAAATTCCCCCCCAATGACTGATTTCATTCTGAAAACATTAGTCCAGTGACTCCCATAGACTATAAGTTCACACCCAGCTCTAAACTCGACGACGATTGGTCCCATCACGTGCATGTCATTCCTCTGCCGTCCACCATAGGAAACACGTCTCTCGTAAACGAGAATTTATATGCGCTCGGTACTTTAGAGGGTCTTTGGGAGGGTGCCCTATTTGTGAGTCACTTCTTTAGTCCCAGGGACATTTCATCATAGGCATATGCCGTCCGCCACTCATAGAGAAATACGTCTTCAGCTTGCTCACTGTATTATGGACCAGATACCATCACCTCTGGACCCACCTCCCCAGGTATTCACGTGTGCCAAAATGTTGCAAGCTGAGCTACGGGAATATGTCTTGTTCGAAGGAGAGGAATCCGTCTCGTTCCTCGGACGGGAAGGAAACGAGGAAGAAAAGTATGTAGAAAGAGCCTGGTTTCCGCAGGGTATCAAGTTCAGCGAAACCGCAGTAAGTTCCATTTAAGATTGTTGTCCAATACGACGGTTGTATAGCCGATTGGCCTTACACTGACTGTCACTGCTTCAGAAAGTACTCCGGATCAATGACCCTTTGAAGGGTCTTGGGATGACTTATATCTCTGCCTCCGAGGTTCTCAGGTTCCCTCGTATGTGTGGTTACATATGCTTCATAATGAATTCCCACTCCTACTAGAAGATAACAACAACCGGAAGAAGATTTCTGATACTATCATCATTGGGGAGGTCAGCATAATTACGTGCTCGTTGCAATACCATGTATTGGACCTTGTGTTTACGTCTTATTCAGACAGATCCCTCATATGGCGCGAGACACGGTGAGTTTACGTTCCTGGGTCGTGTAAACCATTTCGATGGACTAATAGCAATCGTTCGGACACCTGTTTGTATCCACATTTTTCTCTGTCCAACTCATTAGTGAAGGCCCGCTGAGCCTCGAATTTGCTTTGATATATTAGGCCGATCCACTCATGGAAGAAATGGGAACGTGGGTCTTCTACGGTGAAGCTCGCGACAGAACATCTTTCATCGGAGACTGGAGCGCTACATCATCACAAAGGAACCAAACTCCAGCCGGGCAGGGTTGGTTCCATTTGTCGAAGGTAGGCAACCTCTACAGATGAATGGACTGCCATGGGTCCCAGAGGCCCAAGTTGAAGCAGTAGGACGATGCGCACTCAATTATACTCCTACATAGATGTATACCATAGTCACTTCAATAGCGCATCTGCAGGTGCTTGATCGATTCCAGGTGTTGAACGCGCGTTGAGAGCTTATCTCTGGAAGTTCATCCAGTCGGGTAGTTCAATATACGGCCGGCAATGGGCGGGGCAGCCCTTGTGGATAATATCAATATCAGGTATGATGCATTGGAAGTGATACGAACTGACCTTTGTTGGGTTTCATCGTGCTATTGGGACCTTGATACCCTGCAATGATGATCAAGGGTAGAGTATGGGAGCTTCCATCGATGATGATCCTTTGAATAGTGTCTGCTTGCATGCAGAGGCTCGGCTCGTCGCGGTACACTATATATCGACATGGCATGGTTTAACGGGATTTACCTAAAATACATATGCATGGCGTCCTAATATTGTACCGTCGCGATATTGAACAGTGCTACTGGTCCCACTGCCCCACCTCGTCGCTGTTAAGCTGGGATTTTTGCTGCGTGCGTTGTCAAATAACGGAAGCGCCGATGTACGCGGCGAAGCCCGCTACTGCAATGACGTGTAGGTGGTAGTGCATTGTGTTGCCGTCATGTTGGAGATCGGGCAACTAGAGACGAAGGAGCCGCACAGTACGGTGAGTTTCCATCCGTCTCGGTATACAATGTGGTACGTACCTTAGTGAATGGGCAATTCATTGAGGCACTACTAACTACTAGTCTGATAGATATACATATACTACGTCACAGTATGTATGACCGTAACTATATATACTCTGCTAAGGGTCCATAACATCCGATACAAGCCTGTGTTCCAGGCTTATCCCCACCAGAATCTAACACATCATGTATGGGGAACTGGGCTAAGTATGACTCTATTAGATATTTTCAAATGCTCTTCATAACAAAAAAAAGAGTAAGTATCCTGAGAATTTTTATCTGTTTTTTAAGGGGGTAAATAATGGACAAGTGAATCCATGCATTAAAAGGGAGTATATGATTTAACAACAGGCAAAGCTTTAAAAGGAGTTTTGAATTGCCACCTGGTCTGTCAGGTTCACTTGTGATTGTTAAATGAGAACACTGTTGGCTGCATGAACTTATGTTAAACTAACAGTGTGAATATGGGAAGAATTAAATGTACCTGTTTCCATCATCTGATTGCTGCCATCAGCATCCTGTTTGTTGCCATTAGCATCTACTCTGGATTTCTTAGGGCTATAATATGTTATGACAACCTGGCTAAGTATATCTGAGGTGTTGTTGGTAAATATTATTAAGCCTGGTCTTTTGTCTGTGTGAACAAATGAAATGATTGCTCAATGTAAAGACTGGGGTCTACACGGGGGACCTCAGAGTGAGCTTGGAGCGAGCTGGACCGAGGTTGATCAATAAGGGCTCAGCTTCAGCTTAGGTGCCATGCCATCCACTAGTGCACATGCCCTCAATTTCAGAGTGAGGTCAGACAAGAGGAGCGGAAGGACTAAGAGAGAATGGAGTGAGAAACTAGTAAAGGATCCAAAAGGGTATCTAAGTTGATTTCTGACTGAAGAGTGAGGTACATACAGAGTGAGACTTACAGTATATACAGATAATAGAGAAACAGGGTTGGACAAAACTAACTAAGGGGATCATAATGAAGCTTGGGGATGGATAAGAATGAGGTTTTGGGAAGGGGAATAAGAGGAACGGGGGTTGGGCTTGGGCTTGGGCTTGGACTACTTCGGGAAGGGCTTGGATAAGGTTGGGCTCAGGGTATGGGCTTGGGACGGGGTTAGTTGCCAGATATGGTCACTGGAGATCCATGGGTAACTGGATCATAACACTCAATAGGTGTAAGGCATGGAAACAAAATGTGATTGATGACTAATCATTGCTCCTAGTGAGGCAATTAAAGTTCTTGGAGATAGGCTTCTGAATATCAATAACAACTGAGCAATTTGAGTATTAGTGAATCCCTGTAAAAATGGCTGATTGCTTGTGCTAAGTAAAAATCATATTTCACATATTGTATGTAAAATACATTATATACATGATGCCAGTCTTATTACACTGCCTGGATAGCCAGGTTCACTTTCAAGCATGTGGAGTGTGACAGCCTGGAAGGCTGCAGTGAATGTTAACAATTGTGACCAAGTGTGACCCAAAATTGCCAGCATCCTGATCCACATCCTGTCTTGCACATTGGGTGTCTCTGGCAACATGAACTCTGACTTGTTTGGTAATAAAAGTTAATAGGCATATAATTCACATGCAATTAAAGATTCTCACAAATTTTTAAAAATTTATTTCAAGTATCTAATTATTTATTAATTAGATGAGGAAAGTGATCCACATCCTGATTGGTGATAGTAAACTTACTGTACAAACACACCCTGCAGTCAGCCACAGCCTATGTTTCTGGCAGGAAGATGTCTTCAGGATCAACTAATTTTTTTCAATGTCAAATACCTGGATTTGGTCATTGATATGCCACTTTTGTATATACCTCAAATAGTCCCAGTGTTTGAAGGGATCTGGCCAATCCTGTGAAATTTTGGCCATTTTGATCAGCTCTTAGGAATTTCCAGCTTGAATGAAAAGTCTTCTTTTCAGTAACACAAAGAATAATGGTGAAGAACAGACCTATGCATGGCCATAGCAGCCTTGCTAGATGGGTTTTGTCTCAACCAGCATCCTTTCAGTAGCTAATGTAATTTGAAGCTTGTTGTTGCTAGCTTTGATGAAGGAGTGAATGTCAGAGGGTTTTGGCAGCATTGTCTCTGGAGTAGAATACTTTGAGAACGGGTTTATAGTGTTGTAATACAGTATAATACAGTAGAATACTTTG